>VDFB02385389.1:0-17704 GCA_007258455.2 Sequoia sempervirens | reverse complement strand
CTAGATTTCATAATTTAAGATGGCATGTTGTTTAACGGAATCTAATTGTGTATTCCAAGGAGTTCCATGAGGGAGAACCTGATTAAGGAGAAGCACAATGGAGGGATGGTAGGACATTTTTGTTAGGATAAGACCATTGCCATTATCAGTGAGCATTATTATTGGCCTCAATTGTCATAGGATGTAAAGAAATATGTATAGAGTTGTAGGGTATGTCAGATGGCTAAAGGAGTGAGCCAAAATACAAGGTTATATCAGCCCTTACCTATACTAGAGAGGTCGTGGGAGGATATAAGTATGGATTTTGTTCTTGGTTTTCCAAGGACACGGAGAGGGAATGATTAAGTATTTGTGGTCATTGACATGTTTTCAAAAATGGTGCATTTCATTCCATGTCAGAAGACCCATGATGCAGTCCACATTGTTGACTTGTTCTTCAAAGGGGTGGTATGGCTACATGGTTTTCCAAAGAGTATTGTCTCAGATCATGATGCTAAATTTGTGGGATACTTTTGGAGGACCTTGTGGAAGAAGTTGAGAATAGAGTTCAAGTTCAGTTCTGCACACCATCCACAAATAGATGGGCAAACGAAGGTTGTGAATAGGAGTCTAGATAACCTACTGAGATGCTTGGTAGGAGATAAACCCAAGGGATGGGACTTGATCTTACCCCAGGAAAATTTTTATTACAATAATTATGTCAATAGAAGCACTGGTAAACCACCATTCCAGATTGTGTATGGAGGCTACCCCAAAACAACTCCAAAATTGAGGAAGATGGACCAAGAGAAGAAGATAAGTGTCGAAGTTGAAGACTTTGTAGATCACATCAAGGATATACATGAGAAGGTAAGAAAACATATTAACAAGATGAATATGCAGTATAAGGGCAAGGTAGATTAGAAAAAGAGGAATAAGGAGTTTCAGATTGGTGATGAAGTAATGGTCCACTTGAGGAAAGAAAGGTTTCTAGTGGGAACCTATAAAAAACTAAAGATGAAATTTGGTCCCTGCAAGATTTTGAAGAAGCGTGATTCAGAGAATGCATATGAGGTAGAGTTGCCGAATGGAGTCAAGATTTCCCCTATGTTCAAAATTTTATATTTGACAGAGTATCATGAAGGTGGCATGGAGGAAGCACCAACAATAGGGTAGTATCACATTCCAACACCTACTTCAGAGAAGGAGGAGATTGAAGAAATCCTGGATAGCCATGTGGGAAGGAGTACCAAAAATAGGTAGTATGAAGAATATCTAGTGAAATGGAGAGGAAGGCCTATGGAAGATTTATCTTGGCTATCTAAGGTAGAGGTTGACTATTTGGGTTTTCTTCAACCATCTAAGACATGATGGCATCACTTCTCAAACTACCCTGGGTGTCTAATGCAGGAACATCTAGTGGTGTAAGGGAAATCTTACATCCCCCAGAAAAGGAGTTTCATTTCATGTTGGTATTTTCTTAGATGTTTTTGCATTTATGAATACCCTTTTCATAATAATGTAATTCCCAACTTACGGTTTTAATTTTCTATTCTTGGGTTGAAAGATATTGTAGTTTGTCTCCCAGAATTGCACCTGAAAACCTTCCAGGTCAGATTTGAAGCACTAAATGGTCCTGAAATGGCCTCAAACTTGCCAAAACTGGCATAGCAGATTTCAAGCACGTTCTTGACTATGAGACCTTTTGAACTATTCAAACAGTTCGAAAAACAAAGTCCCAGATCAAAAGTTATGGCTCCTAGAAGTTGGCACACTTTCTAGAAGATACTAATTTTTTAATGTACTTTTGAAGTTTGAATTTCAGGTTATAATTTTTGGTGCCAGACCATCAATAACTAAAATTTGAATGTTTTTTCACTTCAAAACTAAAAAGGGAGCTCTATTTATGGGTGGGTTTATGATTTTTGTGTAACTTTTTGGGGATAAGTTTGCATACTATGAAAAAGGGTTTTTTTTTCTTCTAAAGTTTCTGTAATTTTCATACATTGTAGAGCTTGAGGGTTTGAGACTCTCTGCATGTAAGAAGGTTATTTTCTAAATAATAAAATCATTCTCTAGTTTTGTGAGTTATTTTTTGTGTCTCGAGTTGCACCCTCATCACTTTGTTTATTGGTGCATGGTTTATTTAGCACAGGGGCCAAAAATTGCTTGAGAAAGTCATGAAGAATGACACTCCAACATCACTCAGAGTATTCACCTACAAAGGGATGAAAGTTGCAACCAATAATTTTTCCCATACATTGGGAAAGGGGGCATTTGGGTCTATCTTCAAAGGAACTCTATCAGACAATACACTTGTGGCAGTGAAAAAATTGGAGGGTTTGACACGAGCAAAAAAGAAGTTGCTTGCTGAAATAAACACCATTGGAAACATACATCATGTGAATTTGGTGAGGCTCTAGGGATTCTACATAGAGGGATCTCAAAGAATGTTTTTTTATGAGTACATGCAAAATGGGTATCACAACTCTTTCTTGTCTCACAAGTCCAAAGAAGTAGATAAGGTGTTGGACTGGAATACCATATTTGGAATTGCTTTGGGCATTGCAAGAGGGTTACTTTATCTCCACAAAGAATGTAGAGATTGCATCATCCATTGCGATATCAAGCCAAAAAATATTCTTCTTGATGCAGATTTCTCTCCAAAAGTGGTTGATTCTTGATTGGAAAAGCTTGTTGGCAAAGATTTTAGCAAAGTGCTGACAACAACAAGAGGGACGAGAGGGTATTTGGCCCCTGAGTGTCTCTACAAGCTTCCAATAATAGTGAAGGATGATGAATACAACTTCAGGATGACCCTCCTCGAACTAATCTCAGGGCGAAAAAATAGTGGCATGAGCGTACAAGACTCTCAACACTACTTTTTAACTTGGGCAGCTACTCAAATTCACAAGGGAAACACATTTGGTATCGTGGATGAAAGGATTGTAGAGGAGGCAGATGTTGAAGATGTGAGAAGAGTAGTGGTGGTAAGCTTTATGTTCATTCAAATGGATGAAAATAAAAGGCCGAGCATGGCTCAAGTAGTTCAGATATTGGAAGGAAAATTAGAAGGTGACGTGGAACAATATTAGAGGTCCCTACAAGCCCTCATCAATGATCATTGTGTTTAGTACAAATTTCTAGTAGTTATCAAGATATTAATGTTTTTAAGGAACTATGTATGCAAAGTATAATAGCAAGTTAGTATTAGTATTAGCTAGAATTCTAAACTTGTTAAGTATTATATTACCTATAAGAAGTTAAATAATAATATTAATTAGTTTAAATGTTTCAAGGTTATTTTTATTGTGAGCAACAAATTTATATTATATGATATATTATTTGGGATTTTACTTTGTATTTATTTTCAAAGAGGATTTGATTTTTTAATTGGTAATATTTTTGTTTTTAATTATTAAAGAGATATGAAATGGGAAATGAGAATAAAAATGGTAATTTTTTTCTTTGTATCTTGAGTAATGAAATATGAAATTTTGTATTTATTACATTAGTTATAATTTGAACAATGTTGATAAGAACAAAATAAAATCATGTAATATCATTATTTGATCATATTTATTTACTATGTGTGATGTTCTATGAAATATTGATTAGTTCTCACTTATTGTTATTCCTGTCATCATAATCAACTACCCTTATAAATATTCTACCTCTCTACACTTAGCTTGTTGATAATATCTAATGATTTTTTTAATGATATAGGTATTGATGTTTCTCATCTACAAATAATCCTCCAAAATGAAGTAGTAACAATGGTAGTGGGAGGCTTAGGCCTTTGTCAAGATTATTCTCTCTCTTCCATAACTTATTGAACAATTCAATAATTCCTCTAGTAACTTGTTTAAGAACATATGATCATTTCTTCTCAAAATATATGAATTCAAACCCAATCATGTCATTTTACAGGAAAAGGTAGTTTTTAAGGATATGTTCATAATAACACAACCTATTAGAGAAGGGAGAGGCTTTAAAGCTTGAAGTATGTAGAGTATTTTTCAAGATTTATGGATCTATCATGTTGTAGAAGAGAAAATTGTATATATTTTTATTTTTCTACCTTATTTTATATTTAGTTTCAATCTTAACTTAAAATCTATTATATTAATTTACTTAATTCAATTTATTTCACACAAAAGCTAACATAATTTAGACTATTCATTAGCTTTTAGTCTTATTAATCATTTTTATAATATAGAAAAACTGATACTTTCAAACTTACATTACATTAAATTGTATAGGCAAGAAGTAGAAACAACAACCACAAGTTCAAAATAAACTCATGCTTATCTTAGAACCACCTAAAAGGAAGCTTGATAATGATAATATTTCATAGCAACTAAGTTGCAATACCATTGCTCATACATATAACACTAGAAACAATTTGCAACCAAGACAAACAACTCCAACATCCCTCCCATTGCCTCAAACTATCTTTCCTAGTGCTCCTCATTTTCCCTCACGTAGTGGAAAGACATGAAATTATTGAAAAAATAAAAATACTCTTGCTAAGATATCCTTATGGGACCTTATTCAAGCCTCACCTAGTTATCATAGAATACTTCAAAGTGCTTTACAACAAGTTGCTACCCATCCTAATGTGCAACCAAATGATGTGGTAGTACAAATTCATGCTACAACTCTGACTAACTTAGACTTTACTTTCTGTCAAGACGAGTTACCTTTGTTAGAAGAGAAAAAAAATGAATCTTTCTTGATAATAGCTTATATTAATCAAATCAGAATAAAGAGAACTCTTGTTGACAATGGTTCAACCTTTAATGTGTGTAGTGTGAGACTATTGGAGAAGATTCATATGGATAAGAGTTCCATTGTCCCTGATTCTTTATCTATTTGTGGGTTTGATAACATAGTAAAACAATCTCTTGGATTCATCACATTACCTATTAAAGTTGTAAATGTTACCTTGCAAACTTTAGTCCATGTTATGCCTCATGATCTTTCATATAATCTTATTTTAGGTAGACCATGGATTCATGAGATGAATGGGGTGCCTTCTACCCTTCAGCATAAAATGAATTACGTCTATGAAAAAAAATACACACTCAAAGTCAATCCTAGACCTAAAATTTTTTGCTTGTTGAGAAAGAAGGACAATATCCTTTGAAAGCATGGAAATCATTTGCAAAAGTGGAAATAAAAAAGGAAGAAGAACACAAGAACATTAATGAGGTCACTAAGTTGTTAGAATATACTTGGCGTTCCTTAGATTTCACACCTACATTCATGGTAGAATACAAGATCACAAAAAAAGAGACTAAAAGTGGAAAATAAAAAGCGGTAATGTCAACACCAAATTTGAAAGCATCCACTTCAACCACTTTAGAAGAAGAAACAAATTAAACAACAAACTTTGATGAAATTTATTATGAACAACCACCAAATTTGAAAGAAATGAAAAAGCTTTATGGAAGAGGTTATAGACTTATGAAACAACGTGGGTATAGTGGAAAAGGATGTGGTGGTAGAGAATAAGGTATCCATGTACAAGAAACAACTAGTGGTCTTGGTTATTGTCCTTCGAAAGAAACAAAAGAATCAAAAAATCCTTCACTCAATATCAACACCATTACAAAAGATTCTTCCAAGACAACTTAAACTTTGGTGCATCCTAAACTGATGGATACTACATGTAGGAATATTTCATTAGATAGGAATCAAGTTGATACTTTGTCTACTCATTATAATCAATAATAATAGATGCTACTCCTTGCCATGTAATAGTTGTAGGATCATAGCATACTCACTATTGCATGTTTTACATTCATTGCAAATCATTTCCTTTTTACGAGCGACATATCATCATTCATCTTAGCTCATTCTTGTCCTCCATTTAGTGGTGGCAAGGGGTTAAGTAGCCTTGTCCTCGTATGACACTTGTTGTTTTATCTTTTGGATAGTTGACCACCTTCCATGTATATATGAGAGCAAGATTTGGATGTAGACAACATGCCTTAGGCTGGCTCACAAGTTAATTTATCTTTAGTATTGTATTTTGCGGGCAACCCTTATTCATGATGTAGATTCATTCGAGAACATACAATTTGGCATAGGCATTTCCAGATAAGCTCTCATATATTCTTCTACTTTAGAGTTGTGTTCTTACAACAATGGTGTTCAAAATTGCTTTAAAGAGGAGGCATACATCGACACTAATATTTCTTTGTGTGATTTTCTTTATTCTTGTGAATACATCCTTTTCTTGGTGGTGTCATTGGGTTTGATTTCCTTTGAGAGCATGATATTTCTTTGACTTTTTCTCTCTTGTAGACATTAGGAATGATGTTCCCTAAGAAGAGACCTTACACGAACTAATAAAAATCCCTTTGAACAAATATTTACTTGAATATTGTTCATAAGTGCTTAGTGTAACACAACTTGTTAGGCCTTGTGAAGCTTGAAGTTTCAAGTTGTGGCACCCTATCAGAGTTATCAAAGGGATAACTTTGGTATGGTAAGTATAGTGAGAGGCAACACATAGGCATAACTTTGTCACTAAGCCACCTTCCTAGAGGGATACTTAGTGGACAACTTGAGGTTCCACTACCTTAGAGTGAGTGTGCATTTTGGACAAACAACTGAGGCTTGATCCACATCAAGTTGGAAAAATAGTCGATGCTTGATCCACCCCTTTTTTATTTTTTATTTTTCTTTCTTTTAGTCTTTGACATTGTATGTTTGTGTTTCTTGTCTTGCTATTGCATATCATACACCTTGTGTGTGTCCCTTTGTGCTTATGTTGGTTTGACATAGGATCTTAGATGGTACTAAGGGATTTAACCCACTCCTTGATCTTTGTCATCCTATACCCTCCACATTGGTACACTTGGACCCCTCTTTAATGTCTACTTTAGTTCAAGTTTGAAGCAAGTTCCTCTTCTCACTAAAGTGGGGGCTAAATGTAGTGTAGAAAAAAGTATCCCTTTTTCACACTTAATTTGGGAATAATTAATATTAAAATGAACCTAAATATTCCTTGATTTAGTGTTGTAATGTTTTTCACACATTCACATTAATTTTAGGACCCTTCTTAATAAAATAGACTTAATGGTGGCTTATTTAGGGTGTTGTAAAGTGTATCTTTACACTTTCAAACTAATCCAGGGCTTTATTAATTAATTGAGGTTAATTTGAGCTTAATTCCCCCCCTTAATTCAAATCCAAGCCTAATTAATTAAAAATTTTGAGGGATAAAACCCAACATTCATAAATAATATTACACAACACTTAATTTTACAACGTATGTGTCCTAGGCTAGTGACCTTGGATCCTTTCGCCACCTAGTGAATGAATTCTCACTAGGTACTAGGACCCCCTTTTCACATATAATTTCACAATCCCCCAAAGTTTTTGGTAGTTAAGTGAGCTAGGATCCATTCACCACATGGAAATGGGTCCTCATTTAACCCTAGGACCCCCCTTGGGATATTTTTTGGTGATATCTTAATGATTTCAAACCCTAGATTTGATGTTGGCTTGTGATATTTGAATTTTAGGATTTAATCTTAATTTATGTATAAATATAAGGTTATTTCACATAGTTTCATCCTAGAAGAAACCTAGATCTTCATAAGCAATGAAAAGATCTTTCAAGAGCATTTCTAGGGCATTCAAGGGAAGAATTATTGAAGTTTATTGCAACAATCAAGCTATCAATAATCATGTCAAATTCATGCATGTTGTTGAGCTAATGTGATGATGTAACATTGGTGTTCAAGTTCAAATGTTCAAATCAATTAACTTATGCCAAGCTTATGATCAAGATCTACACTCATTGAGGCCATCTCATGCTTAGTTTCAGATTTGCAATCCAAGGTTTCAACAAGGTTAAATTGTGAGTTGTTACATTACATGTTATTCATTCACCATTCCTTTATGCATCATTTTGTTTCAAGGTTTAAGGACCAAAATAGAATTTTACCAAGGAAAACCCCTATTCTCTAACAAAACAACATTTTTCTTCTCCTTTGATGTGTGATTGCAAGTTTTAGGTTGAAGATCATTTGGAGAACAAAAAATGTCAAAGTTGCAAAGTTGTCATCTTTCTTGCATGATCATGGAAATTGAGCTACAAAATTTATTTCTAGGTTTTCGATAGTCTTTGACGAGGATCTAGGAGTGTAGAAATTAAAGAAAAGAACCCAAAAATTGATTTTCCAAAACCCTAGCTAGGACCAATTCGCCATAGGGTGAATGAGTCCTTAGTGAGGCCCAAAAAACAACTTTTTGCAATAGGTACACAACATTTGACCTTCTTAAAACTTTCCTTTTGATTACTATATTGGTTAGGTTTGATTTCTTATATTCATTTATGCATTATACCCCCCATAATTTAGTGAAACACATAATAAAATTAGGTACATCATTTTGTTAATCCATTTAAATGGTGCACCTCTTTTTCTATTTTTCACTAATAATGTTTTGTAGGATTGTGGGATACACACCAGGCTCCAACATCTTCAAGAGACTTCTTATCAAAAAACTTATGTGAAAGAGAGGAAGGCCAAATATTCTATAGGAAACTATGATTGTATGGCACATGTTAGCATTGTGGTGGCTTGCAACATATGCCAATATGTGAACATATGAAAAACACACATGCAGTTGGAAAGGAACTAGTAGAGTTTGGAAAGTATAAAACAGTGGCCTATAGTAAAAAAGATGGCAATAAATCAAAAAGGTGTGATTTGGTTATTCAAAATATTCTAGTGTATTATTTTATGTCTACATTTCATGATAGTATAGTGTATGAGTATGCAAGTCATACCCATAGAGCTTGATGTTGGACTTACAATTCAAGTTATGCAAGAAAAAATTTCTAGTTGGTAGCATAGTTTCAGTAGTCGAATTTGTAGAGAACTACACTCTAGAGCCACAACGTGAGGTAAAATAACAATATTACAAATCCACATAGGTTTCTATATTTGTGCACATAGCACTCATTCATGCAACTGATAGTATAGAGCATAATAGGAAGGTATTGAAGTAGTACCACTTTTATATTAGTGATGATTGCACACATTCTCCAGAGTTCATGGAAGGTTTCTTTCAATTGTTCTACAATGATTTTTCTAAGAGGGGGCATAACATACAGTCAACATATAATATGGTCAGTTAACTATGCATCACAATTGAAGAACTTGTGAAGGGGAGAGAGAGGGAGAGAGAATTAGGAGGGGTCCAAGGAGAGGGAAAAGGGGAAGAAGGGAAGAGAGAGAGAGAGAGGGAAAGGGAGGGAGGGAGGAGAAAGAGGGACAGGGAGAGGGAGGGGAGGGAGAGAGGGGAGAGAGAGAGAGAGGGAAATGGAAGGACATGGAAATGGAATGGAATGAAAATAATGGGAATGGAATGGAATGGAATGAAATGGATGGAATGGAATGTTTAGGAAAAAATAAGAAGTAGGTGTCCGTCCTGACCACCCTAACCACAATAAAATGATAATATTTTTTTATAAGTACTTTTAATTATAAGTAAAGGACCTATATCCCAGAATGTGATACATATTTTTTTGTAATTTTTTCCAAGTAAATAATTAATTATTATTTTTATTACAAGTTTTAAAAAAATATAGTAAACGTGGTGATGTCTCCAAATCTCAATCTTTAACTTTGGTAAAAAATTCATGAAATTCAATATTTCTTTTATTAATCCTATAGTATGTGAAGTATAGAATGTGACACATGTTTGATTCAAAAATGTGATACCGCTTTGAAAGCTATAGATGTTTTTTCAATCACCCTTATCAATTAGGACTTTTATTATACCTGAATAGAAAAATGAATAATAATTACTTATTAAATTCAAAGTAAAGCATAATTTATATTGGTGGAAAGCTGAGAATCTCCTTTTAAAACCCTTTTCGTTTAGTCAATTTTTAGTTAAAAAAATTCGTCACCACATACCCATCATATTGCCATCACTTCCTCCTTTTGGCTCATCATGATCCCAAGACATACCCAAATATATACATTAACTAAAATATAGAAATAATATTTAAATATTATACATAATAATAATATATTATATATTATACATACCCATAAGAGATTATCATAAAATTGTATATTGTATATTAAATTATAAATTATATTATATATTCTAAACTAGATATATTAAAATAAACTATAAACTATTTATTATTGCATTTTTTAAATCATATATTATAAACTATATTACATTTTTTAAAATCAAATATAATATAAATCAGATATCTAATTCAAATAGGATATCCAATTTAATCGGATATCTGATATTTTTGACACAAACCTTACTACCTAAGTGTTAGCCTTAGGCTTTCTTTGGAATTTGGCTAGGACATGCCAATCCTAAGAAGTCAACACAAAAAATGCATTTAACAGCTTACCTTTCTTTTCTAGACTTCGCCCATGTGGCTAGCATGGAAAAAGAAAACAACATGGACAAGTAGTATGGTGCCACATGTCATCATGTGGTCAAATAACATAATGCCACATGGAACACTGATCGTGTGCCACATGGCACCTCTTCCTTGAGGCAAAGTTGGCTTGTTTCTTGTAAAATTTGTTGGGGAGATTTGAACCACTAACCCCCTCCATGCTATTTCAAGCTACCACCACTAGGACAAGCTTGTTCTTCAGAGTTTTATGTGGGGAAATTTTTTTTTGTTGTCTAACAAATGGCAAAAAATCCTATAAAAATGGGGTCATGGTTTGAACCCACGACCTCCCGCATACCACTTTTCCATCTCTACCAATAGACCATGCGCTGATTTTGGATATGGTGGAAAATTGTTTGGTTTTGTTGTATTATTGATTGAGAGCTTTGAAAAGAGGGCTTCAGCCAAAACGAAACCCCCATTATTAACAAATTATATTATCCCAAACAAAAATGATTTAAGGAGAACCATGTAAGCCTGAATTCTTAATGATTGGGATAAGGGGTAATTTCAAAATAGGAGATATGGGAAAATTTTGAAAATCATATGGTTTTAACCTCATTTTAATATGTAAAATAGTATTTAAAGGGAGTGATTTTTTTAATGAGGGGATATTGGAGGGAATTGGAGAATTCTTTTGGGAGTAAATTAGGCAAAATAATTTTTGGAGATTGATTTAACACATAGACTTTGTATTTTGTATTCCTTCAAGTAAAGGAGAATGTGAAAGAGTCATAGGTGTTGAGAGTGATTGTGAAGAAAATATAATGCAAGTCTGGAGCTTAGATGATGTAGAAAGGCATGTTAAAGCTCGAAATAATTAATAAATCAATTCCTCATTGAGAATCAGACCCGAAGACATAGCTCATGTTCAACAAACTCTGTTATCAAGCTCGTGATCTCTCTTCTCTTTTTTCTTATAATTTTATCTTATTCTTTCTAGTTCTTTGATTCCTTCTTTGAGATATTAATTATGACATTTAAGTAATTAGTTAAGTTGTGTAAAGGAATAAGTGAACTCAATTTTATAATTTCAATGGTAAAATACATAACCACATAATTCTGTTCACGATCAGGATAAATCTATAATTAGGAGTAAAGTGAAAATTATTTGTAACCCTTTAATTATAGATCAAGTTTGGTATCAGAGCAGTTTAATAGGAAAAATTGCAAATGGTGGATGTTAATAGGTTAAAATTAAAGCAAGGAGAAGGTGCACTTGAAGAGTTTAATCCAAAGATCAAATGGAGGTGAGTTACTCAAAGACAAACCATGGAAAAACTAGAAGGAGAATCTTCCAATATTGAAATCTTTGAGAATGAAAAAATATTTCACAAAGCATTCCTAGATGTGAAGATGATGGTGGAATAATTGTACAAAGACCATTAGAAGAAAAAAGAGAGGAAAAACAAAAAGGAGGAAGGTGAGTCCTCTTTGAAAGACAACAAAAGAAAAGGAGTAGGAGGTGGTAGTGACCCTCTTGAACCTCCATCCTCATCTTCTTCTTCCTCCTCTTCATCTTCTTTTTCTACTTCTTCCCCAAAGAAGAAACAAGTTGTACAATCTAAATCAAATTCACCTTTGTTAAAACTTGATGTTAAATTTGATTTGCAAAACTATAATGGAGAACTAGATGTAGAGAAACTTGACAATTGGATAAAAAAAATTGAAGAACTTATTGCAAGGTACAAAAGTTCATTGATGATGCTTCAAAGATCCAATTAGCCACTCTTGACCATTTTTCTTGTTGCTAGTACTAGTTCCCATGCTTCTTCTATAAAGAATAATGAGATCCCTATTGAAAGTAAAAGGAATGAATTGTTTCATATAAGGACTATATTGTAAAACAAAGTAAAATTGATACACTCATAGATACTAGATCAGAAGTAAACTTAATCTCTGAACAAGTTGTTACACAATTTGGATTAAAAACAATACCTCACCCTAAACCATATCCATTGGGTTGGGTGCATGATTTAATGCTCAGTTACATGTGTCAAGGCAATCTAAACTCTGGTTTGCAATTGCATCCAAGTTTATGGATGAGGTAGAGGTAGATGTAATTCCGCTTGACATCTATGGGATGGTTTTGGGAAGTCCTTACTTGTATGATAGAAAGGAAATTTTCTATAGGGAACATAATAGGTATTATTTGTTTAAGGATGGAATTGAATTCATTGTGAAAAATCATTGCATGAAGAGTGATAAATCTATTGTAAACACAGGGCATTTGAAAATGGTTGTAAATGCAAGCAAGACATTAACCCTCATGTTTGTAATAGCTAGTGATATTAAGCATGAAAATGAAATGATTTCTAATCATGATAAGGTGTCACAAATAGCACAGTGTGAGGATTTGTTGTAAGCATATTTAAGCCTTCAACCTCAGGTTGTAAAAGGGGTTTTGAATGACTCATTTTCTAATGATGTTCCCATTCAGGAGATTCAACAAGTTGATAATTTTTCCTTCACATCAGTATATTCAGTATTGTTGCTTTCCATTCTACTAGTTAGTTCTATGTGGATTGTGGATGTGACAATGAGTATTGAGGGGTATTTAGTTGATTGTATTAGCTATGCTATCTCATTCTTCACCTTGTTTGTGATTTTTTAGATGATCAAAATTCTAGCAGGGTGGACAAATGATACAAGACAATTGAGGAGAAAATGCCCTCACTTAAATTCTATGTAAAAAACATTTGGTGGTCCAAAATCTTTTCAATTGGGAGGAATGATCCAACAGGATCCAGAAGATTGTAAAAATTTCATAGTATTGAAATCCAAAAAAACAAATTCCATTGCATAGAGCTCTCCAGTATGATCCTTCCACAACTTGAATCACGTCAAAAGGGACTCTTATGTAGAAGTTATGGCTAGTCAAAATTTGGTGAAATAGGGAACTCTGGCAAGTATTTTGGCCAAAAAATTGATCTCAAAATCAAACAAAAGTGGTCTCAAATCAAAGAGCTCATCAAGAGCTTTCTAGCACAAGTTGAATGGGCTCAAACAAAGTCTGTATGCCAAAGATATGGCCGATCAAAGTTGCCAAAAAGAATGTGTTAACTAGGTCAAATGATGATGTCGGCATGACAGGTGGCATCCTACAAATGACGTGGAAATATCGATGCTGATATGGAAGGTACAGTTGGTGGATGATGTGGCATAGTTTCTAACATGGAAAAAGTAGCCAACATGGACAAGTAGTATGGTGTCATGTGTCATCATGTGGTCAAATAAAATAGTGCCACATGGACCACTGATTGTGTGCCACATGGTACCCTTGGCTTGAGGTAGATTTGGCTTGTTTTGTTGTAAAATGTTTTGGGGAGATTCGAACCATTGACCTCCTCCATGATATTTCAAGCTACCACAACTAGGCCAAGCTTGTTCTTTGAAGTTTTATGTGGGGCAATTTTTTTTTTTTGTCTAACAAATAGCAGAAAATCCTATAAAAATGGGGCTGTGGTTTGAACCTATGACCTCTTGCATACCACATTTCTCTCTCTACCAATGGACCACACACTAATTTTGGATATGGTGGATGGTTGTTTGGTTACATTGTATTATTGATTGAGAGATTTGAAAAGAGGGCTCTAGCCAAAACCGAACCTGTAGTATTAACAAGTTAGACTATCCCAAAATAAAATTATGTAAGGAGAACCATATAAGCCCAAATTCTTAAAGATTAGGATAAGGGATAATTTCAAAATAGGAGATATGAGAAATATTTCAAAATCGTATGGTTTTAACCTCATTTTAGTATGTAAAATAGTATTTAAAGGGAGTGATTTTTGTAATGAGGGGATATTGGAGGAAATTGGAGAATTCTTTTGGGAGGAAATTAGGCAAAGTAATTTTTGGAGATTGATGTAACATAGAGACCTTGTATTTTGTATTCCTTCAAGTAAAGGATAATGCCAAAGAGTCTTATGTGTTGAGAGAGATTGTGAAGAAACTGCAATGTAGGTTTTGAGCTTGGATGATGTAAAAAGGCATGTTAAAGCTTGACATCATTAATAAAGTGGTCTCTCATTGAAAATCTGTCCCGACAAAGTAGCTCATGTTGAGCGAACTCTATTATCAAGCTTGTGATCTCTCTTCTTGTCTTTTGTCTTATAATTTTGTCTTATTCTTTCCAGATCTTCTTTAATTCCTTCTTTGAGATATTAATTATGGAATTTAAGTAATTAGTTAAGTTGTGTAAAGGAATAAGTGAACTCAATTTTACAATTTCAATGGTTAAAATACATAACCACACAATTATGTTTGTGATCGGGATAAATCTATAAAATTAGGAGTAAAGTGCAAATTATTTGTAACCCTTTAATTACAGATCATAGTGTATGTTTAAAAATTCATGTTCACAAATTAAGTCAAAATTTTATTTCAGAAAGTGTCATATTGTCCATCATTTGTCATTCAATTCTCTTGTATTTAGACATCAAAATTTGGAAAAAATCAGTTACTGAAAGTATAATGTATAGTCTGAAACAAGAAACCCTAGCATTGAACTTCATGCTCAAATTTAATTTTTTGCAACCCTTGTGCTAAGACCCATTCTCCCTAGGGTGAATTTGTCCCTGTATAGGTGTTGATTCAAATTTCTAGGAAGTGATTTGTCTTTTTTTTCCTTCTTTTGATCTATTGTTAAATATGGGTTTTAGTTTTAGAAATTAAAAAAAAAACTATCATTGCTTGCATTAGGTTTAACTAGTCAAATTGAGTGCATTGTTTGAAAATATTTAAATTGGCATTAAAAGACAACATTTTCAAGTTTTAGCATAGCATAATCAATAAATTATCTTGTTTAAAATCTAAAAATTGATCTCTTTTTGCATTGCACTTCATATTCTAGGGTGTTTTATTGCATTTATCTAGTTCCTATTCTCCATTTTGGGTGCACTTAGGTTTGGTGAAACTTGTATGATATTCAAAACTTGGTGTCCTATTACCAATACTGTAGTGAGGCATAGTTTGAGACTTGTGCCATCTTGCACTACTACACTCACCATGGATCTTGATTTTTCCAACTCGTTCACTCATAGTGTTGATACTAGTCAACCGTTTATGGACCATAGCTTTGATATCTCATTTCCCATGACCACCCTACCCATAACCAATGCGACCGATGTTGACACAATGGTTGCTAATGTCCCTCAAGAAGAGATAAAACAAATGAATGAAGATTTTGAGAAATTTCAAAAAATTGTGAGTTCTGAATTTATATTGTTGGTACTACAATTCCTATCATAGATAACATGAGGAAAATTCTTGACAATGAACAACAAATAGAGAGTATGTGTAGCCTAGCTCACATTATTGATAAACATGTTCCTACAATAGCTAGTTGTGCACAAACTTTTGGGTACACTCAAAGTCAAGGTGAAAATCCAATTCCTCCTTCCACAACTATGACCTCTATTCCTACATACACTAATCCAACTTTTCAACAATAAAAAAAACCCACTAAAAATGTCAATACCACCTTAGGTATTTCCACTGGGAATCACTTTACCATTGTGCATTCAAATCTCATATCTCCTAATCTATCTCCCCTCACAAACTTGCAATTCACTTGTCCTTCAAACACATATACACCTCCACCTTATTCACCTACATCTCACAACACAACCAATGATTATGTCCTTAACCAACTCCTACAAAATGTTTCATCCCTCCACAAAAAATTACCACATTGAACGAAAATAAAAAAGGCCAACCTTCACAATATGTCAAAAGAAACCCTTTTTTCCTTGGAGATATAGAGAGCACAAATGCCGCAAGGCATAAATATTCCTAGATTCGAGAAATACGGTGGAAAAGGAGACCCTAGTAACCATGTCTTAGTATACACAACCTTATGTAGTAACTTCATTTTTTAGGATAAACTATTGGCTAAACTTTTACCTAGATCCTTGAAAGACACTACCTTGGAGTGGTTTTTTTCTTTACTGAATAACTCAATTTGTTCATTCAATGAACTTGTTGATTCTTTTCTTAACCATTTCCAAATGAAAATGGGTCCCAAGATGACCTTAGCTGGTTTAATGCAATTTAAACAAAACAAAGATGAAAAGGTCACTGATTTCATAACACGATACCAATTGCTTTACTCACAAATCAACATTAAGATTCTTGATGCTGACCTTCAAAGAATTTTCATTACAAATTTGCAAACCAATATTCAAGCTAAATTTGAGATGTTGAATTTTCCCTCCTTTACACACTTGTGCACTACCCTTCGTGATTATCAAAATTCAGTTAGTCATTGTGGAGAAAAAGCTCCTTCTAACCATCTTGAAAAATCTAAATCCGTACCCCATAACAATTTCAAACTTTCTAAGAAACAAAACAAGGGATTTTTACAACTAAATACCCCTCAAACAAGTCAACACATGTTACTCCTGGAAGTGGATGCCATAAAAATGAAAAATTCATATCCATTTAGGGAGAGGAGTAGACAATTTACCTCTTTACCCAATACCCTTCACTCCATTATGTTGTAACTTTTGAGTAAGAACTTAGTCACCTCACCTCCCATTAAAGCCATTGATACCACTAAGCCCTTACCTCCAAACTTTAATTCAAATGTTTTTTTCCGTTATCAATGATAAAAGGACATGACACAAAACAATGTAAGCATCTTTTAAATATATTGTGTAAGACCTCATTGATTCTGATCACATCTATATTGGTGGTGCTAACTTGATCAAGGAAATAAGTTTGTTTCCCCACCCAACCAAAAATTGCAAATATTTACCAACCCCATGCTAAATCATAATATCTCTTTTTTGAAAGCTATTGATGTCAAGAATGAAGTGATGAATGTTGAAAAACTTGAAGATACAAATAATGACAATATAAGTGAAAATGAAGGAGACTTAGAATGTATGGTCATCTTCATTGATGTGCAACCTCATAAGGGACAAACCAAAATTCCCCTTGACATTGCTTTCTCACAAAATGACATAATTAGATGTGCACATGATGGTCCTCTTTAAATCGCTAGAAGAGTCAATGACAAGCCTACTAATCAGATATTAATTGAACTTGTGTGTCTAGAGAATGTGATCACCAAGGAATTCTTATTTGTGCATGAAATTTATCAAGATTCTTAAGAACAACCAAAAGCATGGATCAAAATGGTTTTTCTTTCCCTACAATAGGTTCAATCACTCTTTAAAAATTAGACCAAAACAATTGAATATTTCATTCTCCATCATCCCATCGTCAAACCAATTCCATGTGAAGCTTGGTTACCCATGGCTA
>VDFB02385388.1:0-25338 GCA_007258455.2 Sequoia sempervirens | reverse complement strand
AAAACCCTAATTTGCTCTGTAAAAGATCATCCCAACAAATTTTCTTCCAATTCCACTTGCATAACTTCTGACTATCCATTTCTTATAACATATCCTCGTGCCAAAGACTGACATGCCAAATTTACAGGAGGTTTGACTAATTTTTTATTAAAGCTCCCCCTTAAACCATGCTAGGTTTAGTTCCCAGAGGAATTGTCTGCACCGGATGAGGGCACAGATGCATTCGATGTTTCAGGCTGTTCTTTCTTCTTCCAAATCTTGTTCATTTCTTGCTTAACCTAATTCTTGTCAATTTTCTTTATTGGTTCATTCTACTTTATTGAATCAGACTGCTTGCCCTTTTTACTTCTACGAATTCTTGAAATATGTCCCAGTTTGTTGCAATTGTAACAGATAACATTTTTCTAATTTGTTTGACCTCCATTACCCATTGATCTGCACTAATTTGATTTATGTCCAAACTTGTTACATGTATAGCAGTAGCCATTAAAAAATTGATTCATTCTACCTCCATTAGACCAATTCATCATTTGAGTTCTGCATTCACTAGCTCTATGTCCAACTTTCTTGCATGCAAAACATTGAATGAAGAAGGAACCAGGAAACTGCTTCATCCTACTCCTATACTTTTTTGCCCTATGGACAAATTTATTGCATGAAAAGCAAACACCATTGAAAGATGGGTACCTTTGAGCATTTGGTTGTTTGATGAGCGGTCTTCTAGCAAAGTTTCTTTTCTGCTTCCCTTTGTCTTGAGTCTTTTGATTATCCTTTGAACTTTCAACCTGTTTCATTTCCCAAGACACCTTTGTCTTTACTTGTTTTTTGTCTACAATCAATTCATCAAGCTTGTCAGAGCTAGATTTGAAATTATTTTCACAGAGTTTTGCTTTCTCCAATTCTATTTTTAGGTTCACCACCCCTTGTTCAAGTCTAGTGCATTCATCAAACTTGCCTTGCACCATTTTATTCAGACATTCTTCAATTCTTTTATTTTCCTCAACTTGCACCTTCAAACTAGTAATCTCTACATTATCTTGCTTCAGCTGCTCACTTACTTCCCTATGTCTTTCTTTGAACTTCTTCAATTGCTCTTCTAATTTTCGGACACATTCATTTGCTTCATCAAGATCTTCTTTCAAATCTCTTTTTTCACTTTCAACCTTGTCAAGATCCTCAAGTGCAACCCAAAGATCTTCTTTATCATCAATTTGTTCCATGTTTAGGATCTTCCTTAAGCTGTTAGGCTTCTTCAGAGGAACCAAGCTGTGATACCAATTGTTGAATATCCAAGATACCGAGAGGGGGGGTGAATCAGTATCTTATTAAACTTATTGAACAAATACCATCTAATTACTCTAATGCATATAACAGTAGAGATAAGCAAGAGCATTAATAGAGCATGAAATCACACAACACATGAACACCATGATTTTTACGTGGAAAACCCAAAATGGGAAAAACCACAGTGAGTGTGAGCTCACAATATAGTATAACTGGTTATAAAATATTACAAAAGGTGGCTCACTGCCAGGACTCACTGTCCAGAATGAGAGGCTCACTGCCTACAGAAATACAATGACAAAATGGCTTACAACTAGAAAATGAACTGATAATGTACACCTAACAAGTGCTAATTCAGTTCCTTTGAAGTTCAGTAAATCGACTTAACACACTTCATCATTTTCACACTTCTTTACATTCACACCATGCTTCTCTCTGAATTCCCACAAACAATCTCAAAATGATCCAACACATATAGCTGATCCATTCACAAGCATTGATTAGGTTGGCCTAATTTGATGCAACCATTATTCACCAAAAATCAACTATCGGCTCCAAGCATTTACAAAACTTTCCAAACAATTTAAATGATTAGCACAATACATCATGTTAGTATGGACCAAAGATAGGTCACTTATACATCCACACAGTAAAATTAATTCGCCATAACACCAACTATCCATTAGGTCAGCTAGAGATAGACCTAATAGCAAAATACAACAACAAAATAATGCCAAATCATTATACGAGTGCAACAAGATTACGAAAATATAGCTTTCCAACATCCAAAAACCATTTCCCAAAACTGCAAGTGAGGAAGATCATCATTAGAAAATTGTGGACCAAAATACCAGTGGATATCAGTTTAGATACCGGTCCAAAATATTGGAACAAGCTGGAACTTGAACTTGCAGTTGCAACTCATATAACATGGTGGCATCAATGACAACACAAAATATGCAAAATGAGATGTTCTTCATTCTTTCAATAATCCTTGCCACTATGATGTGTGTCATTGGCAAGGAATGTAGAATATTCGCATTTGAATCTCAAATTTTTTGAGGATGCTAGCTCATCATAGAGACGTCTAAGTGTCACACTAGTGTCCAACCAAAACTTTATATGAATAAGGCACCCAAGGTGCTAGTGCTTCATTGTTGTCACTTATGAAGTTAGAATCATAAATTCCAACTTATAGGTTCTGGCCATGAATGAGGCAGGCCTAAATGCATAAGTGTGAAATTGCCACAAGGTGCAATTTTATGACACTATAGTTGCTCAAACTTAAGTTGGATGCCTTATATATTAGATATACTTTACTAATGATATCGCAATATTTTTTATATTTTAAGTATTGATTTTAGGTGGAAAAACCATTAATAAAGTGTGATAATTTTGACTTAGATTTTAAGTGCCCTATTTTAACACATATCACTAATGTTATTGCCACATTTTTATAGATGGGTAGAGGATTAGATGGATTTTTCCATGAAAAAATAACTCTTACTTTGACAATTTTTAAACCCCCTTAAAGTTGGACATTAATCACTTAACACTTTATTGTATTTATAGCTTGTTGGATGGTGTTTATTAAACTCTTTACAAGTTGTCAAATTTTTGGTGGAGTTTTTAAGTGATATCACCACTCCAAAAGTGCAACCCCATTTTAATTTAAGTCCATTGAACATAGGTACAAATTACACTTGTCCAAGACCTTATGCCTTGGCATGCTTTTACAAGTTGTTTGGAATTTTCCTTCAAGACAAAAGTACCTTTTTTCTTCTAATTTTATCTTCTCTTCAAAAGATGACTAAATTTTTTTAGACCTCTTTCCTACTAGGTAGTTGTTCTTACATGTTGATTTATTCTTCTTTAATTTTCCCTTGAACATCATAATTATTTATTCCTTACTTAAGCTTGAGCTTACCATGTTTTGCCTACATAATCATTTGTAAAAATGACTATGAGTGGATAAACTTATGTAGATTAACTGGAAGAACCATGAGTTTAAATGGATTATACTTAGACAAATTTGAGGATCTACTAACAACAAATTGTTAATATTAGGCACAAACATTGAGTTTCATAGGGGTGCCAACAATTCTTATTAGATGTGCAATTTATGAAAATGACCCCTTATTTAATAAAATTCAAATCTAAAACCTTAGGCCAAAAGTATCCCTCTACTTAGTCATTCTGAGTTGATTTGAAGTATTATATGCTTGAGTTGCATGTTAGGGTGTTGAATTTAAGGACAAATCCTATTTCATTTATAACTTCTAGCAAATATTCAATGACATCTAACACCTAGCAATAAATGTTATTATTTATTACATTACATTTATACCATTGATATTTGCATAGTATCCTAGGCATATTATTGCCAATCTTTATACAAAGGTGTGAAATTGGTATCTTGGGGGTTTGATCAAAGGGAAACATATTTTTGGTCTTGATCTTGCCAAACAAATTTTATACAAAAACATACACAACTAATTAAGATGAGTTGAGGGTGAGCATCTAAAAATTTATGGACTAGTTTTGAACAAAGGATTAGATTCACAATTATAATATTATTTTTTGTTGTTGCATAAATCACTTCTATAGTCATAAGCATAAATCATTCATTGTGATAGACAATCATTTTGCAAATGCTAAAACATTTACTTGAACAACCCTTATTTACAATACTTACTTTATAACATATTTAAAAAAATTCTAACCAAATTTCTTTATTTAATATTCTAAAAATTTATTTTAAAATCTTAGTCAATACTTATTTATTAATTTATTTTAAATTATTTATATAATAATATATTTTATTTCTTTACAATACTTTTTTTATTATTGATTAAAATAAAATATATTTACGCAGAAGGTGTGTCCTATTTGAGAATGGCAAGCCAATTAGTGAAATTGACGGTGAGCAGACCACTTAAACCAATGCATTATGGTCGGTCAAATCTCCTCCATTGAATGTTTTTTAAAGATTAGTATAAAGTAAAAAATAAGGAAAAAACAAAAAAGCATCGTGGGTTCCCTTCTTAACTAGCACATTTTCTTAGCATAACAGTTGGGGAGCTTTGTACCGAAGAATGTGGCTGCCCAGGGATTGGAGGCAACAAACATTCCGATTACAGCAGTGACTGGAGTTCAGTTATTTGTTATTTGCAAATTTATTTCCCTTTTAGTTGTTCTTGTTTGCATTTATCCTCTAAAACGTTGGTGAAGGGATGTGGGCTGCTAGATTTGGTTAATTAGTTCTTGTGTTTTTAGGCGAGTTGCTTCATTTTATTTTCCAGATATTTTATTTTCTTTTAATGCAATACTTACCAACTGCTATCACTGCTTATAATACTAGAAGAGCACAAAGCTGCTTAGAAGGAAGTTGCCTTTTTAGAAATTTGCACAAGACTTCAAGATCGATCTGTGCTTCCAGAGCTTTGTTGTTTCGGCATTGCAAGAGGCTTCAAAGGCATATCTCGTTGGTACTTTTGAAGATACCAATTTGTGTGAAATCCATGCCAAGAGGGTCACCATTATGCGTAAGGATATTCAACTTGTTGTGTTGTTTGTTGTTTGCCCTTCCCTACGTTTTCAAAATCTACATTGCTATTATTATTGTTTCTATACAACATTTGTGTCATTCCTTAAAATTTTCTAAACTTCTATGGAATAATCTTGTTATTGTGCTGTTGTATCTCATGGGTATTTCTTTCTCTGATTTTTGACAAATAGCTGCTTGGTATCAATTTTGTTTCGTTTCATAAATATTTGGATACGAGGAGATGATGCCTAGCAATTAATATTTTTGGAAAAATTACTGAATAAGCTAATCGTTTGATCAAATTAGGTATCCTATCTGGTGCCAAAATTAAGGATTGGCTAATCATTGTATATAAGCCCAGATCCAATTGCAGAGGAGGATGAGGAAGGGACAGAGTTATTACGCACAATTGGCGAAGATGTTTTGGTGAGTGACGGGTTTCTCCATGCCATCTGCAGTATGTCTATGAAAGCAATGTAATTTGTTCTTGAATTTTTCATTTTAATTTCTATTGTATTTGATATATTGCATTTTTCTGGTGCCAAAATTAAGGATTGGCTAATATAATGTTTATGTGGCTACTATACAGGTGTGCTGATATAATTTGACAAATGGATTGGTGCAATAAGACTCTCATACTTTCAAGAGCTATTGTATTTTATGGATCGCATGTTTAGAGTATAGATGTTTGTAAACATTTTAAGCCATGCGCTAATAAAGAGATATTTTTAGTGATAGTTGTTTTGTTGATATATTTAATGTAATTATATTTATATGTAGATCAATATGCTTTACTGATTTTGATGATTTAAAGTTTTAATTATCGTACTTTGTTTTAGATCTATTGTTGTTGTATTATATGATATGATGTAATTTGTTTTTTTCTATCACATGTTAAAAAAATTAAAATGTGTTTGTTTCTATTGTACATATTCAAAATAGTTAAAGAGTTAGTATATTTTACTAAAATTGCATTCTTAATCCTCCACTCAATTAATTGTTAACCTTACTAAGTTCATGGAAGTCTATTCTAATTCTAATTCTAATGTAGGTGATTGAGGTTTGATAGGCATGTTTTTGTATGTGCACCAATATTTTGGTAACTATACCTATGTTTTAAAGATATGAAGTCCATTTCCTTTATGAGGAGTTTCATTTTTTAAAGAGGAATGATACAAGGATTTTTCCCTTGGATAAGATCGTGGACAAATTCTAATGATGGGAGTTTCCCAATCTTAATATTGCATGAAATAATAATCATTTTAAAGAGTAGAGAAGTATGTATTATGTATTTAATGTGAGTGGAGGAACTTGTGGGTTTATCAATGATCATTGTAATGGAGGGAAGAATTCTAGATTTTCTAAAACTTCATGGATAATTGTGAAGGAAAAATACACCCATGAAATTATGTGGGTAACTCTTCCACAAGATTAGATGCAACATTGTTGGGTTTGATAAATAAATATGTAAACATGTCACGCTTCCAGCTGGGAGAAGTGAAGCAAAGAAAGGATAATGAGTGGAGAGCATAGAAATTATGTGTCATGAGTGTCATAAAGTTGTATCAGTTTTCTCTCTAGTTGTAGCACTGTGGATTTTGCTCTCTGAATCTCGTGTAACTTTGAATTAGGGTACTCTCTTGATTGTCTTTAGCCTAGAAACCTGTAAATGGATCTCTGGAGGATCTAGACTTGTAAATATAGTTAATTTAACTTATTTCTTCTGAAACATTTTACAATTATTTTGACTTATAATAACTCTACCTTGGCATTAAATTTTAGTGTTTTCTCATATTTAGTTTAGATATCTGTGTACTTGAATCTTCAAGGATAAAATGCTTCTTTAGTTTCTTCCCTTGTGGTTCAAAAATATAAACCTTCTCTTGTCAATCTTTCTTAAGTGTAGTTCATTTACTTGTCTCACATCTAAGCATATGTCAACTAGTTCTTAGTTGAACAATAAGAATCTTTTCTCTCTATTTTATTTTAGGTCTTAACACTAATCTTAATTTTAACACTACCACTTATTTTATTTCATTAATTCTAACACTAACACTAATTCTAAATCTAGCATATATAAAATTAAGTTAACTTTATTAAAATTATATAATACTAGCACTAATTGTAATTATAATTCTAATCCTAGCAATAACATTAACACAAATTTAACTTAACCTTAATTCTAAATTCAATTAAAACTCAAACCCTGATTGTAACCTTGCACTAATTGTATATAAAAATCTAATAGTAACACTAATATTAATACTAACACTAATTCTGACAATAACACTAATTTCAAGCCTACCCCTAACTTTTATTCTAACACTAACACTAATTTTAACCCTAACTCTCACACTAACACTAACTAACTCTAATTTTAACTTATTTTTCTTAACTATGATGATATCAAATGAGATGTTTTTTAAGTAAAAGTATTACTTTTGTTTCAATTTTAATGATTTCATGATTTACCATAACTAACTAATTAAGTAATATTAAAATATGTTTAAACATTACCTTTAATTTCCTATAGGCATATCCCTTGAACCTCTTAAAGGTGCAAGTGCTAGTTATTAAAATTGTTGCAGTTCAATTAAGTGCAATTGCATTTTGGAGTTGGTGGAAAATACTTTACTACTCAAGTATTCATATGTAAATGCATTTTTTGAGTTTCTTTTTCTCGGTATACATGTTAGGGAGAGTAAAGGAAACACTTGCAAGGAAGCTATTAATTGTAGTTAAAGGTGTATATTTTACATGCAAGTGAATTGAATGACAATACTACTATGTTTAGTTGTAGGTTGGAGGTGAAGCAAACCCATTCAAATTACTAGGGGTTTTGATAAGATTGTGAAACCTTTAGTTATTGTACTAAACACCTCCAAACCCATTCAAATTACCAGGGGTTTTGACAAGACTGTGAAACCTTTAGTTAATGTACTAAAAACTATTTTAAATGAGGTAAATTCTATGTGTATATAACGTAGATTCATTTCTAAGAGTTATTTATTTAACTAAAAATAAAAATTGATTTTTTAAATTTCATTTAATGAAAATTTTAATTTGTCTATAATAGATCTATAACATTTTCATCAATAAATAGCTTTCCTATTTACTTGGACACAAATTTCTTCACTTCTCATTATTACATCGTAGTCTTTTACTTCATCAAAGTAATCTTGAACCACTTTTTTGAATAAAAATAGTATTGTTAACTGATTATATTAAGCTTTGATTTTTAAACATAATTTATTTTAATATATTTATTTTCATTAAATTTTAATTATGAAGATATAAAATAAACTTGATAAAGAAATTTCTTTATTGAATAGGACATACTTGAAATTTATTAACCACATGTACTAAGCAAATATATTTCAATAATAAATCAATATTTTCCCAAATTGACCTTCTACACATCTTCTACCATAATAATTTTAAAAATATATTTACTAATTTTCAAAATGTCCTCTCAATTGATCTCATGTACTAAACAAATATATACACAAATTAAACTAATCTTTTTTTTAATTGACCTTCCACAACTCTTCGGCGTACCCATTGCACATCAAGGTGCGATTGCTAGTATTTATAAATTTTTCATGCAACTCTAACCACTATTACTAACCACTATTACTAATTGGGCCAAAGTCACGGGTCACGCGAAGAGACTAAAACAAAAAACCACTATTACTAATTAAAATAATTTCGTTTCACTAAACAAATAACCCCTATTTAAACAAGAGATGCAGTTGCGTCACGTTCCTGCCGATTGGTAATTTGGGTTGAAAATTTGATGAGAATAAAATCCAAAACTTTGTCTTAAAATTTGTTGAAAAGGGCTTGATTTATTGTCATATGGATATTAAAAGGGCTTGATTTATTGTCATGTAATTAATAATAAACTTTAAATTTTTTGTAATTTGTAAAATTAAAACTCTATTTTTATCACTGACTATTCACAGCACTAACCAATAGGAAAAAAGATAAAAACATATTGTATTTATTGAAAACCTAACAATTTAATATAGACTATATAGATTCAGTGGTCAACATTTAAATTCCAGTTTTTCATTGGTGAGGTTGTCACTGTCAAGACAAAAAAATTGAATTGAATGAATGCATAAGTTATCCTGCGTGTCGGCAGGAACTAAAAAACATTGAATGTAACAAGGATTAGTCAAATTTAAACAACTAAAGTATTATATTTAACTCTATCGAGGATGGAAATAAGATCCCCTCACTATAACCTCACTCTATTCGATACAAAATTACTCGTTCAAATCCCAGACACACAAATAGCCCTCCCGTCTGCAGCTATCAGACCTTGGACTTCATCCAAACAGATATATTAATTCATTTGATCTCAATTTGGTCCTCATTATACAATTCTGAATAAGACAAGCAATGAAATGAAAGAAGCCACGCAGGGAAAATTTTATGCTCGGATGCATTTAAAAATGGCCACCATGCAACAGAAAGCAAAGCACAAATCTTATATTATATATACACGATGATAAATACCATTAAGTTAGCGAAGCCTTCGGCCTTCATGGGATAAAACCTCCAACACTCAAACCCATTTCTGTTCAAGATTGGAGAGGATTGATTTTACAGGTTTTCTTCAATGGCGTTTGAAATTCTGGATCCGCGCGGGAGGGGGTCCAATGCAGCAGGAGGCGGATATAGAATGAGTTTTCTCAAGAATTTTCCTCCAGTGGAGCAATTTCGTTCAGAGGAAATGAATATGGTGCAGTTAATTATCCCTGTGGAGTCTGCCCATAGGTCAATTACTTACTTGGGAGAACTCGGCTGCCTGCAATTCAAAAATGTAAGTTGGATCTCCTCTTTATTTTTATTAATTAATCTTCTCCTTCTGGATCTGAAAAATGAAATTGCATATTTGATGGAATAAAATTTGAATATTGTATGCTTCGTGAAGGGTAGTTCTGCAGAAATCAGGTTTCACTTGAGAATTTTTGTAAATTATTTCGATAAAGAAAATGATGCCCATATGAGAATTTATTATAATTGTTGTTTTCTCCTTGGATCTTGGTTTGTTTGTTGCATGTAAAATGAAATTGTTCTTCTTTCTTCGTAAATCTTGTGCTAGGTTGTGGTTTGGAATTAATACTTTCTAGGTTAAGCTTGGAACATCACGTTCCTACTGGTTACCGGACAACTTCACTATATGAATGGTGGAGTTATTGGACTTATTGCAGCCTAAATGAAATTAGTGGGAAAAAATTAATTATATTGTGCTTAACGTGGGGTAGTGCTTCAAAAATTCGAGGGATAGACAACGAGCTAAAATAATTGGGACAAAAAAGATGTTCCATGAGATTTTGCAGGGTTGAATTTTCAGATTGTTTAGTTATGATCGTTGAAAAATGGAATTGGACTTTTTTCTCACTTTGTAAAATTTAGGCGAGATTATTGTTTGCAATTATTGTGGTGTGGGGTAAATTTGATCACATTCTTAGGATTTGTAAGCATAGATCATGCTCAAATGTTTTACATAATCATTGCATGACAATCTCACTATGTGTCTGCTAGAATTACGGGCAAATTATGCAGTGAAAAATGAAATTGAATTTGAATGATCTCATGTGCTGCAGTCCAGTGATAAAGAAGGAGGGCTTTATCAGAACTGATAACAAGATTGAGTCTCTTTTATCATTGGTAGTTGACTCCTTGCTGCCTCTATCTGGTTTCATAGCTTACCCACCAAAACAAGTGTTAAAATTAGTAAAATGAAAAAAAAGAAATTGAATTTGAATGAAACAAAATTGAACTATTTTGAGCTTGAAGGATGGCAACGCTGCATAAATAAGCTGTTATTGATAATGTTTAAAAAATTGAGCAAAATAAATTTCCTATGTGAGAATTTGTTGGGGTAGTTATTTTTGGATTGGTAATTAGTTGTAATATGATATCTGGTAAGCCTGGGCGATATACTCTGTATTTGTAAACATGGTTGCACCACATTATTATTATACCAACCTAGCTACATTCATACCAGAGTTGTTGGATCTCCTATTAGTGAAAATTGACAACAAAGCCTTTAGGATTCTCAATATCTATGCCTCAAATGATGCAGTTGAAAAGAATCTTCTCAAGTGGTGGCTTGTAGATGAATTGCTTGAGGCCTAGTGGGTTTTTAGTGTTGACTTTAATATGGTTGAGGTGGTGTTTGACAAACAAGGCATCCTCCCAATGAGACGGGCAGTTGGTGAGAGGGAGGCATGGTTTTTTTTTTTGATATCTCAGGGTGTCTTTGGCTCAGCAACTGTGACCCTATTGTTGAGTTAGTCTGGGCAAGCTGAAAACTAAACCTTGGGCCGCGTGATAACCCGAGGATGCCCGACTCCCGATGTGGCTGGTTGAATCAAGATTTGAACTTGGGTGGGCAAACTACCACACACTTAGAGCGGCTAGCTGCACCACTTGAGCTAAACCTTGGGGGCTGAGAGGGAGGCATGGTTTTATATGCACAACAAATTGATCTATGACTATAATCTAAGCCACCAAACCTAAGCCACCAAACTACATCTTTGGTATGGTACACTTGGTCCAACTTGCGTGGTGGAGTGGAAAGAGTAATGAAGTGACTTGATTGTGCAATTATTCCACACAATTGTGTTTCTCTCTTACTAGCTATAGTACTCTTCCGGTTGAGCACATGCTGGATATTGTGCTTTTTGAACACTCTGTAATCTGTTTTGGGTGGAGTGGGGTCTTCAAAAGCCCAAAATTGGGAAAACTCAAATTTTCTTGAACATGTCATTGCTTAAACATCAGCCTATGCTTGCTCATATTGAATGTGTTTGGAACCCAGTGCCAAGTTTGAAAGGTGACATCAGTTGGATTTCATGGTGAATTGATGCCATCATTTGTATTGCCTGATTTTGAGGATCTATGGCTGCCAGTTGGCTAGAATTCACCTCTAAGTCTTTGGGACGTGATTCTATTCTGTCTGTATTTTTTGAGGATAGATTGCATCTATTTCCTTTTATTTAATATTTTGTCCTCAAGGGAGACCATATTGGACAACTTAGATGGTATTTACTATTTACAACTTACAAGTACTCACAAAAATAGAGACAAAAATTTAATACTCACATGAGAAGTTTCCAAGATGGTTGAGTTTTGGATCTTGTTTAATAATGATGGCTGGAAAATGAAAATTGATTTTTGTAAAGCTCAGGTAAGATTATGAGCAGCCATCAATGCCATGCGGGCTATCCTTGAACCGCATTCTTAAAATTTTTAAACATGTGCTGCTTGAATGTAACTTTTATCACAACTCTGCAACATGCCTCATGGAGTTATGGGCCAACTTATTGCAGTGAAAAATGAAATGGATATTTAGTGGAGAAAAATATTGTGTATTTTGTGCTTCAGTTAAGGTGCTGCTACAGAAATTAGCAGCTACTGACAATTATTGACAGATTGGGACCAAAAAGGATGCCCACGAGTATCTGCCAGGATGGTTGATTTTTGGATCAGAATGGGAAAACAGGAAATTTAATTTTTTGTTTCTTTTAAGTTTTATAAATATTTGGTGAGGTTATGGGAGACGAGGATTTCTGCATGGTTATGCTTGAACCACATTCTGTTTTAAATGTGTGCCAGACTTGAATGTGCCATAGAACCATCACACCACTACCTTTGTAATGTCCCTAGTAAATTATGAGCGTAATTTCAAGTTTCAGTACTTGGACATTTTGTCAAACAGTTGTCTTTCAAGTCTGTACTTGCTGATTATTGTTTCTTTTTGGTATTTTTTGATGTAGATGTTGATAATGTGCATTCAATGGTCTCAAATGAGCATGTGCAAATGTCAGAATTGAATTGGTGAATGCAATGTAATTTATTCCCTGACTTTTCAAGTGCATAATATGACAGTAAATGAAGTGCAGCTAAACTAATACCCAGCTACAGCATAAAGACATTATAGCAAATAGTTATCATCAAAACTCAGTCACAAATGTTTGGCTGTCCAACTTGTTGCATTCTTTGCCAAGAGATTACAATGACATCAAGACAATAACAACCCAAATTGACTCACGAATAGCTAATCGGTTTCAATACAGACTGCTTTGCTTATAGCAATTACAAGGTAATCTCAATGCAAGAGCATAATATTGTTGATACTGTGACAGTGATTACAAACTTGCAAACCAGTGACTCAAGGGAATAGAGATGCAAATGCAAGTACAGATTTCAACTACTGCAAATCAATGGTATCAATAAACTTAAGCTGCTAATTAGATTACAGCTAATGAATGAGGAACTTGGACATTGCTGAATATGCAGTTGTTCACCAAACTCATCTTAGGAAAGATGTCTTCAAAATCAAATCGCTAATCTTGCATAAGTGGACACCCAACTGGAAAAACTCCACACGTCTTTTCCTGATGCTGAGGAGTTGCGCCCAGCTTGTCTTAGAAAGAGTCGCCTCCAGAATATGTCTTTGCTCTCTTTGTTTATTTCCTGCCAAATGGTGTCAATCCTTTATATTTGTCTTGCCAATATAAAGAGTGTCCTATTAGGCTTGTGGGCTAGGAGACGAATGAGTGCTCCTGGGCTTGACCAAGGAGGATGGAGTGCCTCCAAGGTGGACTGAGGGATGGAGTGGACCTAAGATCTTGCCCTGTTCATGGGCTAGGAGGCGGATGAGTGCTCTTGGGCTTGACGGTCTTCTCAAGTACGCCACCTTGAGATGGATGGACGAGGATCCACCCATGCTCTCGCAATACAAGGACAAACATCCTTGAGATTCCGATTTACGAACATTTCAAGTAGGTTCCTAATATGATTGGCTATACGAAAATGCCTTGGAATAATCATTAATGATGTTAAGATGCCTTTGAATTGAAATATTGATAATGTTGTGAACTCTAGATTTGAATATTATAATGTTTTAGCCTTGATGCATTGCTCTTAATATTATAATATTTTATGTATTAATCTAAATATAACCATAAAGTTGATACTTGTTATTACTAATATCAGTTTTTAGTGATTATTGTTTTGTAGGCCTAAAATTAGGAATTTCCTATTAAAGTATTATTGTAATATTTAATGGTCATCTTAGGTTTTAGTTAGTCGGTAGTTTACTTTTAGTTAACGTAGTTTGCTTTAGTTAGCTTTTAGTATCTTTTTGTTATTTGCTTTAGTTAACGATTGTTTCTTTTTAGAAGCATCGTCTTGTAATTCTTTATAAGAGGAGTTTTTCATCTCCTTTGTAAATAACGAATATTGAATATCAATTATCATTTCATGGTATTGGAGCATAGGCTCATTTTTGGTGAATTTTTTGAGCAATAAAAATTTGTAGCTGATTACTTGAAGATCTTTTGGAAATTTTCAGAAGTTTTTTTTCCAATTTTTTTTAAGATAAAAATCAAGGATTTTTTGTGAAGAGTTTTTGTGAACTGATTTTTTGGAAATCGAGGGGTTTAGCCGATTTTTGAAGGGTTTGTTGCAGAAGATTTTGTGAAGGTTTTAAAGCAGATTTGAGGGTTTCTTTTGCAAGAGATCACTGATTTTTGAAGTGGTTTTCTGTGATTTTTTTGGGTTGAGTACATGATCTAATCTGGGCGATCTTGAAGAGTTTTTTGAAGATTTTTTTTCTGAAAAATCTTGCTTTTTCAAAAGTTTTTTGAAGATTTTTTTGAAAAAATCTTGCTTTTTTAAAGTTTTTTCAGACTTTTTTGAAGGTTTTTTCTAAAAAAAAAATCTTTCGTTTTTTAGCCTCATTTTAGACGGTTTTTTTAAAATCGTGGGAGTTGTGCCAACTGATTGTCTAGGGTTTAGTGCCAGTTGATCATAGAATTTACCTTTTTTTTGTGCTTTTGGAAAACGGGAGGGATAGCATCTATGCAGTATAATCAGGCATCTACCTCTTATGCATTGATGGCCAAACGACCAACAGATCATGTCAAATCATCTGCGTGGGACATCGATTTTGGGGCCTCTCAGCATTTTATAAACAAGAGAGATTGGTTCACAGAGTATATGGCTTGCTCGGATTCTTCATCTTTGGTGGTGGCGAAGAGTATATAGTTGTCGGCAAGGGCAATGTCCAAATCACATATAGTGGGAGAAATCTAATATTTCTTAATGTATACTATGTGCCAGGCATGGAGCTTAATTTGCTCTCGGTGAGTCAGATTATGCAACATAGTCTGAACTTGGACATCATTTTCAATTCACACAAGTTCTGAATTATTGATAAGGAGTCCAAGAAAACTGCAGTTGGGCTCGAGGATCATGGTTTGTATTGGTTGCTTGATACTGGAGATCCTCTAGAGCATGCACTAGTTGCGAGGAGTTCATGCATCAACGGTATGGGCATCTCAACATGCCTACCTCTCTCGGTTGGCTTGGGAGAATTTGATAGAAGGCTTACTTGAGATTCAACAACAAACATATGGTGTTTTTGGAGCTTGCCAAGCAGGGAAGCAGCATCATACTCCATTTTCAAATGGAAAGTCTTGGAGAGCATCCAATGTTCTACAGTTGGTTCATGTAGATGTTTGTGGACCAATGAATACTGCAGTACTCACTGGTGCTAGGTATTTCCTCATGTTTGTTGATGATTTTAGTAGGAAAATATGGGTATATCTTCTCAAGGCAAAGTCACAAGTGTTTATGAATTTCAGAAGTTTAAGGCATTAGTTGAAAAAGAGTCCGGATGTCAAATCATAACTCTTAGGTGAGATAATGGGGGTGAGTTCTATTCCAACCAATTCACTGACTTCTGTGCTAAACATGGTATTAAGCATCAACTTACCACACCCTATACCCCTCAGCAAAATGGTGTTGTCGAGTGGAGAAATCGTACCATCACAAAAATGGCCCGCTGTATGTTAGAGAACAAGAATGTTCCCAAGAAGTTTTGGGTTGAGGCAGTATACCTTCTTAATCGGTCTCCCATACAAGCCGTCAAGAAGATGACCCTAGAGGAAGTATGGTTTGGGAGGAAACCAAGAATCACTCATCCTAGAGTGTTTGGTTCGATTGCATATGTTTGGATTCTAGATGCCAAGAGGACCAAGCTGGAATCTAAGAGCCAGAAGTTGATGCTAACATGATACAATGACAATCATAAGGCCTATCAGTTGATTGATGTGGTCATTGATCGTTTGACGTTTAGTAGGGATGGTGTGTTTGATGAGGAAGGTGGGCCCTTTTTGCTCTCTTCTCCCATCAAGAGTCTTCACAATCAGCCTCTGAAGACCAAGGATTTGGGAGCTAAGCTTTCAGTAGCTCCATTAGTGGGGAGGGATTCTGATGAATCTGACATTGTGGAATCTCCTAGGCAAGATTCTCTACCAGCAAGGAGGGACTCTGATGATTTTGACATTGTGGAATCTCCTAGGCAAGATATTGTACCAACATATTTTCCTCAGGATAACTTGGATTAGCATCTAGATGGTATTATTCCAGGCAGCCCAAGTAATGATGATGCTCATCTTGATTTGGAAGAAGATGCATCTCCTCGCCCTAAGTGGTGGGTGAAGCTCATTGGTGATGTTCATGACGATGAGCTTGTTGAGGGAAGATCGTCTAGAGACAAGAGCAAAAAGAACACAGTAAACTTTGCTCTTATGGCCAACATTCAAGGTGTTTATGAGCCCCAGTAGTATTCAGAGGCCAAGGGTAAACCTGAATGGGAAAAAGGCTATGGGTTCTGAGCATCATAGTCTTTTGAAAAACAACACATGGGTTCTATTAGATCTTCCACCAAGGAAGAAACCCATTGGTTGCAAATGGGTATACAAGGTAAAATACAAGGTTGATGGAACATTGGATAAATACAATGCTCGGTTGGTGGCTAAGGGGTTCTTGTAGAGAGAAGGTATTGACTATGAGGAAACCTTTGCTTCTACAACAAAGATAAGCACCATATGACTTGTCCTAACTATGCAGCACAGTGTGGCTGGAAGGTCCACTAGATGGACGTAAAGAGTGCCTTCCTTAATGGAGATTTGGAGGAAGAGTGTAATGTCCCCTTTCTAGCTTAGATATGATGACAGGTTGCTTAGCCTATTCTTGACCTTCGTAGGCTAGAGCAGAGGGTTAGGAGGTCACCATTGGCAGTGATTGAGGTTGATTTACCTCCAGTATTCAGTGGGAGACCAGGATTGACCTTTGTTGGACTCCATTTGACACACTTACTATTTATAGTAAGTTACTATTTCAGAGAGTTAGGGTTTCTATTTATATCAGAGGCAGTGGTGACCTTTGTTTGAACTCTGCAATTTTTACTTGGCACATTTGGAGAGACTTACTATATATAATAAGTTAGGAGCATGGAGTTGCTATATTTAGCAGGGCACCGGGTGACTGGATATTTGCATATATTCAACATTATTGAAGTTGACTTATGTGGATTTGATATTCATTAATTGAAAAGCAATTATTTAAATATTATCTTTTGGAGCTTATGTTAGAATTGCATTTTAAGTTATAAAAGTGGGGCCACGAGGCCATGACCCTTCAATTAGTTGCCACTTAAAAAGTATTTATTATATTGGGTGCACAAACCAAAGTGGTACTTTAAGTCATTTAAAGTGCAATTAATGGATTATATTTTGGAGGCTAAAATATTAAGGTATTTCATATAGTTAATGTGCACACAAGTTATATTATTTTAAATGATATTAAAGTGCATTTATTATTCATGAATATGAGAGCCAAGTTTGAGGACTTATTATAAAGTTTTATTAAAAACCTAAAAGTGGATTTAAATGCTATTAAGGAGATTGAGGTTATAAAAGGACTCAAAAAGCAATTAGAATTCATTCTTGAAGACATTTTTATGACTTGTGCTTTTTGATATGAGAGCTGTGTGTAGAAATACACAAGGGTTTCAGTCATCTACAACATTGGAGAACGAAAACTCTTCAATGTCTTTGCAATTTTGAGGTTGTGTGAGATAAGCCGAATTATTGCACGAGGTTTGGCTTCATTCGGGGGTCAAAATAGAGCAGATTGGTGAAGAAATACAAGCATTCCAAGGGTTTCATGATTATCTATTTGCAGATCAGAAATTTAAGAGTTAATCATTCGCACAGCAAAAATTGGTGTTGGCTGCTACAGTACGTGCTACAATAACGCTACAGTTCCAATGTATTTTAGAGGAGTTTCTATCAAGAGTTTCAAGGATATTTGTTTATAGATTGAAAAGACTTGAAGGGAGGGTTATTGAAGATCAATTATATGCTGTCAACAACACTCTTTCATTGCCATGTGGGGTCTTTAGGAGGAGATTTCACCCTGCAGCAGCTGTACAGAGTTCTTGGCAAGGACGTGTGATGCATGAGGGCAGAAATGCCTATGATTATGAGTAGTTCTTACTCCTTTGGGAACTGTTGAGCATTAGTTGTCACATTTAAGCATCATTTTGTTGGAGAAGATCAGATTGGCTGCCAAGTATACATTTATTAGGTTGCTGTATGCTGATAGTCATTTCCAGAATTGGCTGTGATAAGTTTCCAGTTTGCTGTGAATGCATTTTCAGACCTACCTTTGTTACATTGAAAACCGGGTATGATATTTAGAGTTGTATTGAAATTGACAGCCTTTATAATTGCATTGATTCAAGCTTAGTTGCATCGGTTCAGGCTTAGTTGCTGCTATAGAAGATCTTTGTAATCAGATTTGTCATCTTTTATGCATCATTGTTGCAAGCCAAGAGTCTTGGCGTTTCGTAGCATCATTGTAGTTGGAATTGCATTTTTTAATGAAGGAGTTCAAGATTGGAGTCTCAGATTTAATGTAATGGTCATTATGATAGCACAGTAGCATGCATGCCAAATGTTTGTCATAATTACAGTTGGCTGTAGGTGCACATTTTTAGTATTAAATCTGCATTTATACATTACAAAGGCAAAGGAAGAATTGCATCTTTATTTTAGATCATTGATAGACTCAATAGTGACAAGTTACAAGCACTTTTAATCTTTGAGACCACTCCAAACAAGCAAAACAAATTGAAAGAAACGTTAAGTCAGCAAGTACAACATTCACTTTCAAACTGTTTGTCAAATTACAAGGGCAGAAAATTAATAAGTTTTGAGTCAGCTTGGGTTGGGCTCATTACAAAGAGGTATACATGACGCAACCTCCTCGTTTGAAGGTTGCAGGAAAAGAGCATAAGGTATGTAGATTGCTGAAGGCTCTCTATGGCCTAAAGCAGGCACGCATGGCATGGTACCTGAAGTTTGACAAGTATTTGGTTGCACAAGGGTTTTAAAGGAGTCCCTCATATGCAAATTTGTACGTCAAGAACACTGGCAACGATATCATCCTTTTTGTCATCTATGTGGATGATATCATTACTGGTAGTAGGTTACATTTGATTGAATAGATCAAGTTGAATTTGTGTCAGGCATTTGAGATGATGGACTTGGGTCTCCTACACTATTGTCTGGGTGTAGAAGTTTGGCAGACAGGTGGCAATATCTTCATTTCTCAGTCAAAGTATGCCAGGAGTTTGCTGGAGAAATTCAGGATGGAAGATTGCAAAATCTTATCCATTCCTAGGGAGAAGGGGCTGAAACTTTTAGCCAAATCAGACTTACCAGTGGTGAATGAGTACGCATTCAGGCAACTAGTGGGCAGCCTCATCTATCTTATTGCCACTAGGCTTGATCTCAGTTTTGCTGTGAGCTACATTTCTCGTTTCATGATTGCCCCTAAGGCAGAGCACTGGGTTGTAGCGAAGCGAGTGTTTAGATATGTGAAAGGGACACTTGACTTTCACATTCTGTACAATAGATGTAAAGTTTGTTTTACAAATTCGGATTGGGCAGGTTCAATTGATGATAGGAAGTCCACTTCTGTGTACGTTTTCAGTCTTGGTATGGGTGCAGTCACATGGACAAGCAAGAAGCACCAAGTAGTCGCTCTTTCCTCGATAGAAGCAGAGTATTGGGGAACAGTTAAGGCCACGTGAGGTTGTATTGCTTTGAAGGATGCTTGTTGACATGCAAATGTCTCAAGCAGGGCCTTCACCCTTCTTTTGTGACAATCAAGGGGTGCTAAGGCTTGCCAAGAATCTAGTCTTCCACGAGTGAATCAAGCATGTTAAGCTTCATTGTCATTTCATGCACCAGCTTGTTGAAGATGGATTTGTGATGTTGCAGTATGTTCCAATTGAGGATCAGACTGTAGACATTCTCACCAAGTCTCTCAATCCAGATAAATTTGTAAAATTTCGGGATAAGCTTGGTGTAGTTAGTAGGATGACCATTAAGGGAGGGTACTAAAGTATTATTGTAATATTTAATGGTCATCTTAGCTTTGAGTTAGGTTGTAGTTTACTTTTAGTTAACTTAGTTTGCTTCAGTTAGCTTTTAGTATCTTTTAGTTATTTGCTTTAGTTTGCTTTAGTTAATGATCATTTCATTTCACAAAAGGGGACATTATAGATGCTTGTGAAGTGGTATGCTTGGCGCTAGGGGTGGTATGGTGGCTGGAAACTCAAGCTCAACCAATGAATAGGGGTGGTCTTGTCCATGGGGCCCATGTCTTAAATCAACCCCACTAGGAATGTAATGTTCCCAAATGTTGGGGAATACAATTGAAACCTTTTCTCATTGGATCGGGGGAAGAAACACAAGGTGAAGCAGGTAAAAAGTTAGACCTGAGGACCAAAATCAAAAGTGATGCTCCAAGTTCGAGTAGGCCATCTAAGCCTAAGATCAAATTTGTGGTCAAGGGTGGAAAGAAGAAGAACAAGAAATCTACAGAAGGGCCATCCATTGAAGCACAAGAGGAGCCCGTGCAAGAGGAAAGGCAAGTTGAGGAAGAAATACATGAGGAAACAGAGATGTCCCATCATGAGAATATTCTCAAGGAACCGCCTGTCTGCTCTTCTCCCATTGCTAATGTTGTATCTTATCCTACTCCAATATCCTCACCTGTTTCTAATGCTTCCATTGCCACTGTTACTCTTCCTATTACAATTAAATGTTACTCCTGTTGTGTTAATACAATCGGTACATTCATCTCCTATCTTAGGGTCACCTTTCAAAAGACCTAAACAAGGTTTGGATAATGTGCTAGGGTCTCCCATGTCCTTCTCCATCTTTCGATATTGCATCACATTCAGTGTAATGTCCCCACTCTAGTCAGTGTCAGTAGCAGATGGGTTAGTCTATTATTTGGATCCTCATATGCTAACATGTGTGGATAGGGGATCTCAGTGACAAATGATGGTGGATATTGTCATTTCCACCCCTTTAGTTCAGTGTTGGGCTCAGTGCGGGCCTTTGCAGTTTAGTGTTTGCCAACTTCTGACAGCACGTCAAAACACTGAGAATTGAGGGAGTTATTAATATTTTAGTGGTTGAGTTGTTTAATTGATTTATGGAGATATTATAAAGTTATAATTTGACTTTATAATAATTAGAAGCCACTTAAATATTTAATAAAGTGAGTTTTAATTCACTTAAGTGAAAAAAGGATGCCCAAGTTGGAGAAATGATTTTTAAAACATTACAAAGTGACTTAAATACATTTAAATGTATTTAAATGGCAAAAGTGGTGCATTCTTGGGAAGTCGTGCCTTTTTGTGAGATAAATAGAAGCCAGGAAGAAGTCGACCTCACCAATTGATTATTTGACATCTTATTATGGCTTCTTGATACTTGTGCCTGAGACAAGGGTTTCAAAGGATTTCACGATTGGAGAAACGAGGGATCTTCAATGTTTTACGATTGTGAGGCTGTGAAATACCAGCTAAATTGTTGCTTCTGAGAGAGCTTCACACAGGAGTCCAGTTGTGCTTCATCAGATATTTACCTTACAGTTTTCTTTGTAGAATCAATAACAGATTGCTTGAGACGGCTTCATTCAGTGTTTGTGTGCATCAGATTTGCTAGCCGTACTTTCCTTTCTTGCTAGCCGTACTTTCAGCCTTGGGAGGTGTGCCTCTGCAAGCTAGGCGTGTGAACAACAAAGCTAAAACGCCTTCTATCTTGGTCTTCTAGGGTTTCCATCTTGGATGCGTTGTGTTCTCTAGTCATTTGCCATAGCTACTAGTAGGGAAAAACCATTATTAGGAGGTGGGCGTTGGATTTCATCAGTTTCCAGTGTTCTTGACTAGCATGTGCCAAACTTTCTTATTTAAATAATCTGAGGACCTCCAGGTACGTTTGTTGTTTGCAATCTATTTGTAGTAGTTGCTTAATACTTAATACAATTGAAGTTTCCATATTATTGCTTTAATTTAAGTTTTAGCACCATTTTATGCTTGGCGCACTTCTTAAATTTTGCCTAAAATTCACAAAAACACAAGCAAACCCAATAAAACTTCACAGATTAGCAGCTGGGCAAAGTTTGAATGAGTTGGGTTCTTCACATTCAGACTTAGAAAAGTTCATGTCTGAGTCAGTTCAAGTGCCAAGTGCTGAAATTCCAAAGGTTTTTTCAACTGACACTCCTATTGTGACCACCACTTTTGTGAGTGCAACAACTACATCGCTGACAATGACTGCACATCTGGAGGACAATTCACCACTCTCATCTTGGTTGTCATCACAAAATCCAAAGAGAAGAAAAGAAGCCATCTCTCCAGATGAGTTTGACTTCGCACAACTTGCACCACCAAAAACTAGAACCAAGAAAAAGGCGAAGACTCTCTCAAGGCTATTGTTTGACAAAGAGGGCAATAGGTATGCAGAGGTAGCTCACCCTCCCCTTGATAAGACCTTTGAAGAGGTGGAGCTCACAAATTACTCTGTCACAAGAGTTGATCTGGGAAAGGTAACTCATGAGAGTGCAAAGGGAGATGTTCAAGCTACCTTGAAAAGAAGGCAAAGGATCATTACAAGGAAAAAAGGAGACAACTAACTGTTGTATTGCAAAAGATTACCCAATCTTCTAAATTTGTTGAACCTGTGGCAGTTGCAGTTGTTATTGATGATCTTGTAATCCAAAAAGGTGGAAAAGGTGCATACTAGGGGTAGGGTGGTCGGTGAATTTCTCAACTAGATGGTTGCACTAGGAACAAAAATTTTGAAGTCTGCCATGGAAAAGCTTGAGAAAATGGAAGGCATAAAGGAAAAGTTGGATGAAACTGTTGATTCTTTCTTTCTCTCAAGAGAAAGAAAATGTTGAGAATAAGAGGCAAGAATGGATGAAAATGAAGGAGCTTGGGATAGACACCTTGATAGAAGTTGGATCATCCCTGATAGAGATGTATATGTGGAAGTGAAAGAAACCATGCTTCACAAAGAGACCATCCTCATTGATTTACTCAATGATCTGCAAGTTGCTCGTGAAGTAGGTGAGGAAAATGATTCGCAACTTATCAACAGGATCAAAGAACTTCCATGTAGGCTACGTGATGATGATCAAAAGTTCCTTTCACCAGATGAAGTTGTTCAAGAGTTCACCAACATGGTTCAAAAGGAGTTTGAAGATCAGGCATTCTTAGTGCCTCAGATGGATAAACTCCTGGATATACAATTGACATTGGATAACTTGAAAGTGTCTTTTGGAAGGCATGAAAAAGACTACAACACTGCTAGAGATTCAGTTACAAGAGTCCGTGGCATCTTCAAGCATACTTTAGGCCCGAACGTTGACGAAGTAAAAGCAATTTTGAAGAAGCATGATGATTTCTCGGGGAATGATTGTGGAGAAAGTTGAACGTGCCTTGATTTTTCCTTAGTTTAGTTTTTAGTATCTCTCATGCCTTTTGTATTTAGTTCAAGACAATTTACATGTTTTTTTCAGAATTGTAAATACATGTAAAAACAATGAAGTCCTTCAAAAAATTTGGACTCCAAAGTTGAACAAGTCTAAGCAAGATTTTTAAGCTTTTGGATACAAGTGTGTATGTTTTTCAATCTAAAAAAAAACGTTTCGGATCACACTTAGTGATCCATCATTAGGAAGAGGAAAAATGAGAATAAAGGAGAGCAGATCAGCCTAATAAAGGGTGGGGGAGAGATGAGGTGAGAGGAAAATTATTAAAAAATCATGAATTAGATAAAGCTAATAACCAAGAGAGAAACAAAATATGCAAGAAAGCAAAAAATACTAGAAAGAAAATGAAAAACATTGTAAAGTTATAAATAAAATATAGAGAAAATATAATTATAATGCTAAAATATATACATTAATGCAATATGGAAAATCACTTAAAATAAAAATAAAAATAAAATTGCAATATAACACAATAAAATATATAGAAATCAAAATATTAATATATAAAAACTGACAATAGATGAATAATTAAGACTATATAGAACCATAAAAAAGAATTATAATAAAAAATGGAGCACATAATAAAAGCATAAAGAATTAAAATATAAAAAAGATGGAAAAAAATAAGACTTAAATCATCAAATAGGAGCTAAAAGAGAAATAATGAAAACAAGAAACAAAAATGAAAATTCAATATATAAATATAGCAATATGATATAATAATTATATGCAAGATTATATAATGTTTGCAAAATATAATATAATATAACAATAATTATATGCATTATAATATTATATAACAAAATTATATGTAATATTAGGAAGAAAAGAGGACAAGGTAAAAATCAAAATAAAAGAGAAATGCACTAATAACAAGCAAAAACATACACAAGCAGATAAGATAAAAAAGAAGAAAAGAAAAGAAGAACCCAAATTGAATAAATATAAGAAATGAAAAAATTGAGGTAACATGTAACAAGAGAAGAAAGGAAAAGACAAACAAAGACTAAGAAGACATAAATAAACAAAGAAAAGAAAATGAAAACACAAATAATTGAGAAGGAAAACATAATAAATTTGAAAGTGAACAAACAAAGAAAGCAAAGACAAAAATTAAGGACAAAAAGGAACACAAAACCCAATAAATAAACACAAAAGCACACTCAATTCCTATCAAAAAGAGTACAAACAATGAAAAAAGATGAAATTAAAGAGAGGAAAAAGAGAAAAATAAAATAAAAACAAAAAATAGAAAACACAAAAAGATACAAACAAAAAAGACAAAAGAGGGGTGGGTTACAAGCAAGGAGAGGAGAGACAGACAAGGTGGTTGGGGGAAGGGAAAAAGGGGGAATAAAGAGGAAGGGGAAGGATAAGGAAAGAGGGGGGGTGGAATGGTGGGGCAGTGGACGAATGAAGGAGGAAAGAAGAGGAGGCCAAGAAGGGAGAGGGGAGAGGAGGAAACACTAGGGGGGACGGTTTGGAAAGAGGGAGTTAAGGATAGGTTGCCAAGCTGGGCTAATGTGCCAACCTTCATCCCGGTTGAGATTGGAAGGGTGGTTTTTGATGACTAGTGGTTTTTGAAAACTAATACCAACTAAGTCTAAGTAGTTATTTCTTTCCTATATTAGCTCTTTTGCTCTCTTCTATAAATATGAGAGCTCATTTGTAATTAGGACCTTTAATCTTATGAACAAAGTGCTGCCCAAATTGTGACTGAACTTTGAGACTTTGTGTTCAAATTGCAAGATCAATTCCAATTAATAAAGGAGGCG
>VDFB02385387.1:47420-77350 GCA_007258455.2 Sequoia sempervirens | reverse complement strand
GCTTGTATAGAAAAGATATTTTTCATTGATTTCAAAGTGGGATAAGACCATGTGAAAAACTTTATGGAAAAGAAGATCATGTGAAAGAATTGAGGAGAAAATGATTCAAAATCTAAAGGGGAGTAAGTGTCAAGAGTTAGTTGTGTTGATGGTTTTTTTCACATCATGTGTTTCCATAAATGCCAAAGAGGGATATTTTTTGATATCATGTTTTTTTTATGATATGTGGTTTTCATTGATGTCAAAACTATTAGCATTAATTAATTAGAAGTTGTATATGTCGACGATATTGAGAAACTTTTAATTAGATGAGTTGTGAGCAGTCAGTGGTGAAGTGAAGTTTAGTATGTCAGAAAGTTTTGTATGTTGATGATAAGAGGTTGTGGACTAAAGGTTTTTCTGTTGAGTGTATCTAGTTTATCCATGTCAAGTTTCAGATATCCACATGAAGATTTGATTGAGTTATGAAGATTTATATTCTGAATTTTTTTTTGTCACTTCAATTTGTGTTCCTAATTGAAGATGATGTGATTTCAGTTAGTTCAATTGTTATGGATGCTTCTCTGGTGATTCATGATGTTTTTGGATGCTTCTAGATTGTGCTCTATCTTTTCTATACGTTCATATTGATCGTTGTGCTTGTGGTTGGCGATTTTCTCTTGTGTATTCATGTTTTTCTTGTTCTTGGCCGACATGGTGGTTGTAGCATGTTATGGATCTTCAAGGAATAATTAATTGAAGTCTTTTCACATTGGATATGTTGACTTTGGTCTTCACTAAGTTGTGGCTGAACATGGTTGATTCACATTAATAATCTTTAGTATTTTGGGCTTATAGTTTATATTCATTTTATTATTTTGTTGAAGTCGACATGTAGGGATGAAATTTCTCTTGTTGCGGATATATAAGAGCAATTGCTTATTCAAATTGAGGTGTGCTTCTATGTGTATGCATGTGAATATTGATCTAAATCATTCAAAGGAAGAGTAGAGTGTAAAGAAGAGTGAAGAAGAGTAAAGAAGTGTTCATGCACTTAGCCAAAACTATGTTCAGGCATTAGCAGATGTTATTCTATCAGTTCAAATCCTTGTGGATGTAATCCAATTCTTTCTATAAGACAACGTGTCTTCCTTTTGGTGGTTAGCCCTAATGTAATTGAGTATTGAGCTCTAGGCAGTGATCCTAAATGCAAGTACATTCCCCATATTTTCATTTCTTATAATTTTAACAGGGTATAATCTTGTGGACTAACCTCCACCTTGGTTTTTCCCCTAACAAGGTTTTCATGTAAAAATCTTGGTGTTATGTGTGTTTCTAATGTGTTGAAGATTTATGCTTTCATGGTTATTTATCAAATTAGATAATAATGTTAATGAGTTTAATAAGTTTTAAATTTTGTGACAACTGATTCACCCCCCCTCTCAGTTGATTTCCCTTGTGTTTCCAATATGACCCTCCAAAGTAGGTCACTTAGTTATATTTTTTAGGTGCACTTCTAAGTGTGCAAAGGAATTTTTTTTGAAATAGGCACTTCAAATTTTTGACAATCCCAACACAAGACATTATTACAGTTGGTAATCAAACTAATGAAATTGCTATAGCTAAAAATCAACTCAATGACATCAACACTGAATCTCATCAAATCAATGACATCAAACAAATCATTGTTAAAACTGATAATCAGATTAATGTCATTAAAATTAGAGAAAAACAAGACAACCAGCTAGTCAATGCAACCATAAGAGAGCAGTCCAAATTAATATTGAAAGGAGCTACATCTAAAACACATGTTGCCTCTTCTACATTGAAAATTTTTGTTTCCCCTTCACATCAATATAGCATAGTCGATCAATTGCAAAAAATCCCAGCACAAATATCAATATTGGAACTTCTTAAAATCTCACCAGTGCACAAGGATATTTTTGAAAAGGCTCTCGTGGATACCACCATACCTACTAATTTGGAAGTTTGTCAATTCCAAGCCATGGTGCGACATTTGACCGCACCTCATTGTCTATCCTTCTCAGAAAACAATGATGCATCTCTCACCCATCCACACACCATAGCCCTTCATATTGAGGTTATCATTCATAAAAATTAGGTCAAACACATTCTAATAGATAGAGGAGCTAGTCTAAATATTTTTACTTTAAAACATGTCAGTGCACTAGGATTCTCAGAAAATGCCATTGATGCTAGAAGAAAGATCACTATCAAAGCCTATGATGATGAAGAAAGATCCTCCCAAGGACATATTGTCTTACCAATTGAAGTGGGGACAATTCAAAAAGATATTATTTTCCAAGTTTTGGACAAAGATTTAACATATAACATACTCTTAGGTCAACCTTGGATCCATGAGATGCAAGCAGTATCGTCAAAGTATCATCAACGTTTTAAATTTCCTTTCAATGGGAAAGAGATCACCATTTAAGTCGATTCCAACAATCCTCAATATTGCAACACTCTTAAGAAGGTTTAGGATAATTTTGTACCACACAATAGGGAAGCCATCACTCCTAGTTCATCAAATAATGAAGGTCAAATTAGTTATTTGTCAAATCAATCTAAGGAAAAGGTCTAGTCAAAAGATAAAGGTATTGGTGATTCCACTTCTTCAAACAATCAAAGTCAACTAAATTCAGGTTGTCAAAACTATTTTAGAAAAAAGTTCAGCTGAAAGACAAAGGCATGGGTGAATATTCTTTGAGCAGTCCTTATGTCTTTCACAGCTCATACCTTCTCTGAAATCCAATGGATAGCCATCCACATGAAGAAAAAATCTTCACAACAAATCACACTCTATGATGGTAAGTTTGTAAAAGCAGGCACTCTAGTGGATAAATCTAAAGACAAGGATGTTTTAAATTGGTTGTACAAAGATGAAGAAGAATCACAAGCATTAACTTCCAACGTACTCACAGAGCCATATGGTAAAGGGTTTAAAATCCTAGAAAAGATGGGATATGAAGGAAAATGTACTATCAGTAGAAGAAAAGAAGGTATCCTGGAACCAGTACAACCTATCATAACCAATTCAATAGACAAGACAGGAATGGGATACAGAGAAGAGACAAAGGAAGAAACCAAGCAACAAATTTCTAAGCAAACCCACCAATTATGAGATAGTACTGAAACAAACTCCAATGAATATGAATGGGACTCGCTATCTGAAGAATCTTTTCAAGATAAAGAAGTTGATGTAATATAGAGGTATGCACCCACATGTATGGAGGGAAAATTTTCAAGGTCTAGACCACTTGAATTTGTATCATTGCATATCGATGAATCTAGCAAAGACGATCAGACTCTAAGCGAGATAGATCATTCGAAGGAGAGTAACATCATAGACCTTGAAATTTCTATCAAACACTTTGACAATGTTTCCATCCTGACACTCACCCCTTTGTACCTTAACCAATCAGATGATTCCTTATGTTTTGTACACCCCAAACTCATTGACTAGGAGAAAAATGAGCTGCTTGATATTCCTATCTTTCCAAACGATGATGACATTGTAAACTTCCTTTGTTCTGACAATCCGAAAACAAGTTCCACCAGTGAATCTCATAAAAAAACTTTAGAAAAGGGGAGTGCCAAATCTATCGGCTGCAAAATAAATATCAAAAATTGATCTAATGGTGAAAACCATTTAATGGTAGTATTAGATCACAAAAAAGTAAAAATGAAGAGTGTATTGAACAGTGAAAACCTTTCTGAGGCACTAAAGGATGGGATATTTGAAACTCTACACAAGCATTATCATGAGGTATCTTCAATACTGGTTGAGCCCACATAATCCATCAACATTGGTATAGCTAAAATAGTCAAGACCCTACATCTAGCAACATCCATGATAGAGGAAGAAAAACCAAGCTTCACCAAATTCTTTGAAGAGAGACAAATAAAATTTTCTTGGTCTTATGCTAACATGCAAGGGATAGATCATCCAGATCTTATAATGCACCATTTATCCCTACCTCCTAGAGTGAAGCGAATGAAGCAAAAATTGAGAAAAATGCATCCACACATCACCCTATTGGTGAAAGAAGAATTGAAAAATTTATTGGATGCAGGATTCATCCAACCAATTGATTATGCTAAATGGATCTCAAACAATGTACCAGTATCTAAACTAGGTAACAACATTAGGATATGTACATATTTTAGAGATCTCAAGAGGGCTTGTCCAAAGGATGACTTTCCTTTTCCCAACATTGACATAATTGTGGATTTAATAGCAGGTCATGCAATGCTATCACTCATAGACAAATTTTTAGGCTATAATTAGATACAAATTGCACCAAAAGACCAAGACAAAAAAACTTTCACATGTCCATGGGGTACATTTTGTTAGAACATTATGCCTTTAAGGTTAAAGAGCACAGGAGCTACCTATCAATGCTCAATGATGAAAATATTACATGACATGATGAATACATTGGAGGATTATGTGCATGACCTATTAGGAAAATCATTCACTAGGGAAGGACATCTAGAAATCCTAGATAAAATCTTTACCATGTGTGAAAATTTCAATGTGTGTCTAAACCCAAAGAAGTGTGTATTTGGAGTGACATCAGCAAAACTATTAGGATATATAGTCTCAGCTAAAGGAATTGAAGTAGATCTAGTGAAATTCAAAGCCATCATGGAAATTCCTCCTAAGAACATCAGCCAACTCATATCTCTGTAGGGAATATTTCAATCTATTAGAAGGTTCATTGCACAATTGGTAGACAAAATTCACCCAAGTTTTACCCACTTGCTACACAATAATGTTTCTTTTAAATGGGATGAAAAATGTGAAGCTTCTTTCAATCAAATAAAACAATATCTGATGAGCTCACCTATCTTGGTACCACTAACAGAAGGAAAACCACTACTACTCTACATTGCAACTACTAAAGTATCTTTGGGATCTTTTCTAGCACAAGAAGACTCCATAGGAAAATAAAGGGTGATCTATTACATCAACATAACACTAAACGGCTATGAGATTAATTATACATTCATTGAAAAGGCTTGCTTAGCAGTAGTGTTTGCTACAGAACAATTGTCACACCACATGTTAACACACACCATCAAACTAATAGGAAAGATAGATTCATTGAAATATTTACTTAGTAAATCCAATTTAATAGGAAGACTAGCAAAGTGAGTAATGATATTGAGTGAATTTGACATCCAATATGTTGGTAGAAAAGCAATCAAGGGCCAAGCGATAGAAAATCAGTTAGCTGAAGCACCATTATAGGATGACCATCCTATGTACATTAAATTTCTAGATGTAGATGTCCTTACAGTGTCAACACAATAGTGGACATTATACTTTGATGGATCTTACACACAACACAAATTAGGTGTTGGAATTCTATTTTTCACTCCTCAGGGACACACCATTCCAAAATCCTATAGGTTCATGTTTCCTTATACTAACAACATAGCTGAATATGAAGCATTAATCATTGGTATCAAGGTAGTTGTGGAATGGAAAATAACTGAGTGAAAAGTCTATGGACATTCTCAATTGGTCATAAATCATATTAATTATGATTATTAGACAAAAGATAACAAGATGATGTCGAACAAAAGAATGGTGGATGACTTCAAGAATTACTTTGTTGAGATCAAATTTGAACAAATTCCAAGAGTGGACAAAAAAGCTGCAAATGCCATGGTAACCATTGCTTCTCTCCTAAAAATACCATAAAAATGAGCTTGTTATGAAATCATGGTGGAACAATTGTTTAAACCTGCCTATGAAAACCCTAAATCCCAAGTTGTGTACCACTTATTCAAGGTTGATGCTTCAATCTATGGGAAGATCTACACCTATCTGAGAGACAATACCCTACAACCTGATCAATCCAAAAATGAAAACTATAACCTTACTCAACAAGTAGCTTGACACACCGTGATAGCTAATATACTTTATTGATGAGGTCTCAATGGTACTTTCCTTTGACATCTTGAACATAACAAAGTTGAAACTTATTTATGAGAGGTTCATGAAGGTATCTATGGCACTCATTCAAGTGGTCTTACTCTCTCTAAGAAACTCCTATGCTTGGGGTATTACTGGTCGAACATGGAGAAGGAGTCTTTCCAATTTGTCAAGAAATGCAAGAACTGCAAAGTCCATGGAAACCCCACTCATGCACCAGCACAGGAATTACAACCATTTGCATCAACTTGGACTTTCTGTCAATGGAGATTTGATCTTGTGGGTAATATTCATCCATCTTCATCTAATGTGCACAAATTCATAATCATAGCCACAAAGTATTTCACAATGTGGATTGAAGCCATACCATTGACCACCATCACTAGCAAAAAAATTGCCTCTTTTATCCCAAATTACACTATGTGTCGATATGGTATCCCTACCTCCATTGTCACTGAAAATGGTAGACCTTTCAAAAACTAGGATGTCCAAGAACTTTGTGAAAAAATACATATCCAACATTGATTTTCCACACCATACTACCCTAAAAAAAATGGCCAGGTAGAGGCCTCAAACGAAACCATTTTGAAAATATTAACGAAAACTATCAACGATGCTGGATGTGACTAGAATGTTCAATTAAACCCTACTTTGTGGGAATACCGAACTAGTATCTTCACCCCAATAGGAGCTACACCATATGCCCTTGTATATGGATCAAAAGACATTTTACCTATTGAGGTTGAGTTACCATCACTCTGGGTGTCATTGAATGGGATCATTTTAGAGGAAGATTATCGGGTATCCAGGCTATAGGAATTGTATCTATTGGATGAACATCATGAACATGTTATGGATCATTTGAAATCCTATCAAAAAAGGATGTCCAGGAGTTATAATAATAGAGTTAAACCAAGAAAATTTCAAGTTGGTAACTTTGTCCTAAAAGAGATTCACCACAATCAACAGGATCTTGAAAGGAAGGGAAAATTTGAACCAAACAAGCTAGGTCCCTTTATCATTATATCAGTTTATGGATCTGGAGCCTATCAGTTGTCTAGACCTGAAGGGGACTTGTTTTAAGAATTCATCAATAGTCTTCATCTCAAAAATTTCTATGCCAAACTCATCTAGTGCATGGTCAAAAAGAAAAAAAAATAAAAAATAAAAAAAAATCCAAAATACTAAGAAAAATAATAAAAATATAAAAAAAGTAAAAAATTGGAAAAAAAAATTTAAAAATCATATAATTTGAAAAGGTGAAATAAAAAAAACTAGTGAAAACCTGGCAACAAGTTCTAATTGTGATAGATTATCTCTTCCATCTATTTGAGCATGTGTCAATCATCCACTTTTTCCATCATTATGCTTGTCATCATAAAAACGTCATGTACATACTTGGGCATTACAGTCATGTCTCACCTTGGCTTGGGGGAAAAATCTTGAACTCATTGGGGGTAATAAACTTTGAGCTTAAACCAACAGACATACAACAATCAAACAACACAACAAACACAACGATCATAGTGCAACTTAAAATTGAACATAAATCATCAAACTTTACACATCAACCATCCAAATCAACAACACATTCAATCAAAAAAAAATTAAATGGATGATGTTTTTTCTGAATCATGGTTTTATCACTTTAGCATGAATGTTCAATTGTTGTATCTTGATTTTTATTATCATTTCTATGGAGAACTCGAGGATGTCATGAACTAGAGGAGCTAATATGGAGTATGATATTTTTCTTTGTCTCTTGTCTGTGAGTTGATCATTACTACTATGTGAAATGTCATGATATATACTCTACAAAGTATCACTAATGACATTCCATATTTTCATAGGAAAATGATTAACTCTTGTCTATTTACGCAAGAAATGCTCAAGTCATCTCGATGCTATTATACCTAGATGATTGTGTTTAACTCACAATATCAAAAATCATGGAGGCAGTACTTAGGTCCTCATGGTTTACTTATACCATTGATGTTTGTACTAAATTTCAACAATTCAAAAGCACAATGATGATAAAAGCATGAAAAATCTGCTGACACGATGAAAACATTGCATATTTAGATTTGGATGGTTATGATAGATTGCATAAGTATTTGTTTTGCATCTGCATTATAGATTTTCCAAGCCTAGAAATTTTTTCAAAATGTTGTTATCTCTCTCATTAATGGATTGAGTATATTTTCCATTAACAAAAACAAATCATTCACATATAGTTGCTTAAGCATTGCCATATCATGCATAAACACATTAGAAAATATCATCGTAGATCATACATTCATCCATACATCCAATCATATGTTTGTATTAGAAAAATATAAAAATAAACTGCATCACATATAGCATAAAAGCATCATCCACAAAGCATATAGCATCATAAACCATGTATCATCATTTCATCATTCCATCCATACATAGTTATGCATAAGGATAATAAAAATCACATAGCATATATAATAAAAATTAAATACATTCATCATAAGCATCCATCATAAAAATCACATAGACAACATATAGATCAATAGTTTGCTGCATATCATATAATCTCAAAATAATAATGTCAAGTGTACAAAGATATATGAATATGTGGAGTGATACATCATCCAAATGGCATTAAATCATAATGTCTCAGCTGAATCAAAGTGTACATCATGTCTCAAATACATCAAATGTGATAAAATAAGGAGCTATTTGCTACTCCCACAAATAATGTTGTCCCCACTACACCTCCTATTGCACCACCTAATGGTGCTACACCTATATCTCTGTGAGGTGGCCTAGTCACACCCCTATTGGTAGTTTGAGAATGACTACATCTTGATCTGACACTGGTAGACTGAGCATCACTAACTCACTGCTCTGCAGGAACTACCTCATGGTACCATCCCCTATAGTACTCAACCTCTTGAGTGGCATGTTTGACCTCTCTAAGAATATTCAATGTCAAGATACCCTCATTCACTCTCAGTAGTCTCTTAGGTAGAGTCTTTTCCTACTCACATTTATTCCTTGTTGTATCTCTCTTTGTTGTGAGAGTATAAATATGTGCTTGTTCCTATACCTGTGCCTATGCTTGTGCCTATGCCTATGCATGTATCTGTGCTTGAACCTATGTCAACTATCCCTATAAATACTACACCTATCTTTGTAATTCCTGCACCTGTCCATGTAAAGCAGCTATATGTGCCTATTGGTTATGGGAGGGAAAACAAATTTGAATCTGCTATGGTCCCACTGACACTATCAATCTCCTCCTCTGAGGCACTCAAATATCTAATACTGGTTCATCTCCTCCATAGCCCCCATCTCCGCCATCACCATCTCCACCATTCCCATTTAGATCATTTACATCATCACTACTATTGCTTTCCTCCTCATCATCACCTCCGCCATCTCTCCCCCTTTTAGGTGCATTTCCTGGCACCTTCTCATCATCATCCAGTGTCAGTATAGGCTCATCTAGACTAGATATCCTTAGGAAGGGATGTACAAAGAAATAATGGGAATACTCATCTAACACCATGACCTCTATGATCTCTGGATGGTAATCCCATATAACTACCTGTAATATGAGGTACTCCTAATAGGCTACATCATATGATAGTGACGGTCCACACTCTAGTATTTCCACTCATCTTTGTGCATAAAAATCAACTCCCCGGTGCATAACTTGCACTTTCCTGTACTGTTGCATTACTCTCATGAGAAGGAATCTCTTAATCATAAATGACATCCTCCCAATCAGGTACCTCATAGTGCACACATATGAAATATTTGTGTCATCCTCTAGCCACTTCTCACAATCTAAATAGGGTCTCTAGGTCACAGAATCTAGCTCATCCAATACTCATCTCCAGTACTCCAGTTTTCCCAACTTATGCTAGACAACTAGACCTGTGTAGCTGAAAACATATGGTCGACCAGTTGGATGAACTCTATCTACTACTAGATGAGTAATGGCTATGTGATCTCACACCCATATCTGCAAGTGTCACCCCGACTAACAAACTGGCCCCTTTGATATATACTACTTGATGAAGATCATGGTACAAGTGAGCTAGCATACAAGATCCCCATGCATATTGAGTCCTCTGAATAATCATGCTCTCTAGAATCTAGCCCCAGCCAACTGACAGTCCCTTCTACCTATGGTCAAGACATAAAAAACCTCCAATGAATCCAACAAGAACACATGGTAGTGGCACGTATGAATTAACCATTTCCCACCATCAAAACTCATATCTGCAAATCTAGTCATCAACAAAGACTTTCTTCAGTGCATTAGTACCTCCTTGCTTTGTGTGATCATAAACAATGAGCTCACCAACAACAGTAATCCTTAAGATATGATAAAAATCCTCTAGAGTGACTATCATCTCACCAGTGGCTAAATGAAATGTTTTGTGGTCACTATGCCACCTCTTAGGAAAAGTAGTTAGTAGTCCCCTGTTGATCCTATACTGTGGCATGTCTATCAAAGAAGTCAAACTACATCATCCAATCACATATAAATCAGCCTGCACTAGATGGGGTATCATATCCCAAGTCTTCGGGAAATTCTCTAGAGACTGAAGGACTCTTGAAGGCTTCTATAATCATAATATATTTTCAATCAACAATCTTATCAATCAACATCAATCAACTTATCAATCTAATCAGTTCTAGTGAGATTTTGATCAGATCTCATGAGCATCTATCATTGATCCCCACCTATCATGAGGTCAATCATTATCATCCTATCATTGATCCTCACCTATCATGAGGTCAATCATTATCATCCTATTGTTGATCCTCACCTATCAGAGGTCAATCATCATCGTCCTCTCATTGATTCACACCTATCATGAGATTAATCATCATCTAATCTATCAAACAACATCAAAACATTGGCTGATGTGATAAAAAATCATCAAATCAAAATAAAGGAGTGTAATCAAAATTTCATCATTCTGGGGTAAATGTGTTGAAACAATGTTTCTATGCGCTAAAAGTTGTATGCGCTAAAACATTTCATCAATGTGCCAAAACAATGCATCAATGCACTAAATCTATAGATGTGCCATCAAATTCCATCAATCTGCTAAAATTACTATGTATTAAAACTTTGACCTAATGCGCCACAAAACATCACCTATGTGCTAAACAACTAGTTGTGCTATTACATTCATCATATGCGCTAAATCTATGCATGAATGTGCTACACTACCAGACGTGCAACAATATTCAATATAAGTGCCAAAAAAAATTAATCTATGTGATAATTTACTCAATGCGCTAGAACAGTCTACCTATGCACTAAATCGGAAACTCTATGCGCTAAAATGCTAAGAAACGAGTTTCTCGGGATATGTACCAGAGGTCCATACACAGCCAGGTGATTGTGACATCAGACTCACATGAATCGATAGTTTTGGATCAGAATCACCATTTTTCTCAAAATGCTTAATCTCTTAATCAACTCAATCTTCAAAATGCAAATGAACTCAAATGAGCTTCTTTTTCATCCTTTTACCTTTTTAAGGGGTAATTAAGTGGGAATTAAGTGGGATTTATTTTATTTTTCAAAGGCATCAATAATCAATTAATCAAGTTGGTAGGATCATTCTTCATTGTCGGGAGATAAATCATCTCAGCATCATCAAATTTGAAAATAAAAAACAAATCATAAAGAGTTTGAAAATTTTAGAAAATCCTAAAACTTAAAAAAAAATCCCCAATTTACCTCCCGAGGGGGCATATATCCATCATCACTCGAAAACAAGCATCTAGGGCATATCAAAAAAAATGTCAGCACTAGAAGCAAATTTTTAGTTGAAGCAATGTGTAAACACATCACTTCAAAGAGGGGAAAAATGTATACACCTAAAATTGGTTTAGATAATAAATTAATTAAATACAAGTTATTTAATTAATAAACCTTTCAATTCTTTTACTTATAAAAAAATTCTAAATTTATTTGTATAGTTCACATTTTTTAATTCTTCTTATCTTAAATCATATTCTTCTAATCTTAATTAAATAATTTTTTTTAAATAGTTTGTTTTATTTAATTAACCTTTTTTTACTAAATTTGAATTTAGTCACATGTTTATAGCTTTTTCCTACTTCCACCTCATCATGTGTCTCAACAAATTGAATATTTCAAATATTTAATTTAGCATTATCCTAAAAATATTTCCAAACAACTTTGAGACACTTGGCTCTTCTATTCCATTTATTCTTTATAACACTTGGCATATTGTTTTTCTAAAGGGAACACTCTCCTTGATTCTCTCTAACTTCTTCATCCTCCACCCTCGATCTCTCCAGCTAAAATCCTAATAATTGGTTGTTGCCACCTTAGTTTATGCTTTGGAAAATCTATAAATGCAGCCTCATTCTATTGCAAAAGGATCCCATTATTGAGCAATATTACTCTACAAAATTTTCACTAGAGCATTTGTGAGCATTTAGCATTTGAGAATTTAGCATTTTTAGAATTTAGAATCATTTAGCATAATCATGGCTTTGTTGTTAGTTGCATCTTAGTTTTTGTAGTTTCATCACATCATTATCATAGCATAACCTTCATTTTCATATAGTAGCATTAGCATCATTATAAAATCACTCATCAATCATATAGTTTATCAATCATGTAGGAATAGATTCCTTGTATTTTCCAACATCTCATTATTTAGGTTGTCATTCTAAAAGTCATAGTGTACAAAAAATCTTAGAGCCATTGTGATTTAATGAATCCTTCGAGATAGGAAACAATGGGATGACTTTAGAGAGTCTTTTTGGTTTCAATTCAAATAGATTGTTATTTAAATTATCTAGTATAATGTTTCATTGGTATGTTGTTTAGCTTTAATTTTCTTATTCACATTTTATCACACTTATTATTAGAGTAAATAATATTTACTTAGGCTTAAGTTTTAACCTAGGTACATAGTTTGCATTTAATAGGGTAATTAGTTTTTAATTATTTTATTGGGTGTTGCATACCCATCAACATTATCATGGCTTTATAAGCCTGTAGAATTATGTACATTAATCATCTCTCATAGTCAGCATATTTTCTCTTTAGTGAAAGAGAATTGGCTTCTCTTGTGCATTGTGAAGGTCTCTATGACATTGGTCTTCCTAGGAGTTTGTTGCTCTATCATGGTATCAGAGCCTCCTAGTTTGCAGTATCTTCTCTAAGTGTTTTTGTTGGAGATTTGGCTAGAGATCATCATTCAACATTTGATAATTTTTAAATTTTCAAAATTGCCTCATAATTTTTTATTATTTCATTTTGTCTGGCTGTCATTTTATCTGTTGATTGGCCAATTGATAATTTTCATCCTCCTCTATTTACAAGATGCCCAAATTTTGTGTACCTGTTATGAGGCACTATCAAAGCTAACATCTAGGAATGACTTTGTTGTTGAGGAAGCAAATACCTTGGAGGGCTCAATTTTTAGATTGGAGGCCTTTCTACTGCTAGGAGTGTAATTTATTTGCAGGAAATGTATGCATTTTGGAGGTGTGTTTCAATTCTAAAGGGTACAATTCCTCTTGTGGAGTCACAGGAGGCAGCTTAATACCATTTTAAGCCATTACTTTCAATTGGATGGGTTCATATTTCTTTTTTTGTGATGTGATTTCTTCCATTTTGGAAGGATTGATTTTAATTCAGTGGCTGTCGAAGAAAGGAGTATGATTTTTTCAATTTTGTGATTAAAATTTGTGGAGGAAAGCCATGTTTTATGGAGGTTTTATTTTTGCTGGCACAAATTTCTGGTGAGATCCCTACTTAGGGCGACTAGTTGAGAGGCACATTTGGGATTGATTTTGGAGAGAGGTGTTCCTTGTCTAAGCCAATCTCTTTCTGCTTGGTTGGGCATGAACCCTTGGAGGAAAGGCTATGTCTCTTCTTCTAGAGGCTAATTTTTTCACCGTGGAGGATTTTTCTCAAACTTTATAAAATATAAAGTTTCCTGAAATATTAATTTAGGGCTTAGTGGTTTGGGCCTGAGCCTTTCTTGAAGTTGTGTTCTCTTGGGATCTTTAATCCCACATTTGTTTCATGTAAGATGACTTTGTTATTCAAATAGCATTGCAGTGTGAAAGGTTGGTGTGAGCAAGAATCATAGGCATTCAAGAGGCTCGTGATTGTGCTTTGTGTAGAGGTTGCTTGGTTGATCAGGTTCCCTTTTTTTTGGCTCATTTTTTTCCCAAAATCAAGTTTTTGCTTGGAGATTTATTTTTTTGAAAAGTGGTGAAAAATAAATTTTAGAGGCTGCCTTATTGGAGATATTTTTTGAGTTTTCTAGTACAATTTTAACATGGATCCCCCTCCCACCATTGAATTATTAACTCCCCATAATTACCACACCTAGAAAATGAAAATGTGGAGACTACTTCAATCCTAGGATCTGTGGTCTACTCTAAATGCTACCCAACCCACCATCACCAAAGAATATGAAATATTTTCCCACCAAAATAAATGTGACCAAGCTATGGGGTTGATGAAGTTGAATGTTTTAGATAGTCTCCTTTTTCATGTCGATGAGTTGGGTACACCTAGAGAAATATGGGATAAGTTATAAAATCTATTTAGTCTGGTTAGTGAGATCCATGCATTGCAACTAGAGGTTGAGTTAAACTCTCTTGTCCTTGAAAAATTTCCTACTATTGATGACTTCCTAGTAAAATTCAAATTAGTAAGGTCACAACTAGCAGGATTCAAAAATACAAAAACCAATAAGGAGCCTATCTTCTTGATATTATAAAAATTGAGAGGTCCTTTTTTATGTTTTTCCTATACCTTTTACTCCATAATGGATGCCTTAGGTAGTGTATTTTAGATGTCCTCTTTTGAGACCTTTTGTGATTAGTTAACAAGGGAATAGGAAAAACTTTCCCAGTTGGAGGGGGTCTCTACAAGTCATGCATTGGTTGCACATTGCTCATAGAGTAAGGGGAAGAAGAAGCCTAAACCTAAAACAAACTCAAATGATACTCCCACCACTGCAAAAGAAGAAAATACAAAGAAGGAGAAACTCAATTGTGTATACTGTAAAAAGAAGGGCCATGATGAGGATCATTGTTACACAAAGGAGATAGATGAGCTCTCCCACCCTCTCTAGAAAAACAATATCCCACATCCATCTTTTGTGACTCCTTCTCTAACCTTTGCATCTTCATCTGCTTCATCCACCAAGACCGCACATTCTAGTAGTGAAAGAATTGCAAATAGTAAAGAAAATAAGAACTACATGGGTAAGGGACATGCAATAGTCACTTTTGCAGTTGATTCTTAGTGTGACTGATGGTTCCCAGATTCTGGTGCATCTCACCACACGAGTTCTTCACCATATCCTTTCATGGGTTTGCACCCCTCTGACACCTCTAGAATTTTGTTGGGGAACAATAAGTTGTTGGATGTTAAGGTGATAGGAATTGTTGGCATTGGTTATGGTTTCTTTTGGGATGTACTATGCATTCTAGATTTACACACGAATCTTCTATCTATATACCAGATCACACATGGTGAAGTTCCTAAGACTGTGGAGTTTACAACTGATTTTGTGTTTATCAAAGAAGTTGATTCTAGTAAACTCATTATTGTTGGTAATGTTGATCATGAGTCTCGACTGTATATCTTCTCTCACTCTGTTAAGGAGGATGACTATGTACCTCGCACACCCTTGGCTAGTGTTGATAGTAGTATTGGTAATTTGTATTTTTGGGTACTTCAAACTCATGATGATACTATTCCTATTGATTTAGAGATTGATCCTTTAGATCAGGAGGCTATTTTTTATCCCTCATATCTTGTCTTGTTTGATGAGTACTTAGTAGGAACCTCTGATTTTTTTATAGAGACTCACCTTACAGATTTGGCAGATTCACTTGGGGGGATTTCTCTCCTCTTTGATTATAGTTGTAGCATGCCAATTAATTTTATCAGATTGTTTTTGTAGGTTGACTTGGTTGTGTCTTTTTTTGATCTGCCACATCACTTGATTGTATTTGATCATGTGATGTATGTTTTTATTTGGAGACTTCCTTCCCCTTCTCAGTTGGATATGGAGTGGTTCCTTCCTCATCTAGTGGGCTTGTTTCTGGGTAAACCCACAAAAGTGGTTTACAATTTGAGTGAGGAAGGAAAAGTGGCAAAAAAACCCCATACAAAAAAAATTAGTTTTGGGGGTTTGAATGAACACTTTGGTTTGAGCAAACCAACAAAGGGTTCGAATGAACCCTGGTTTGTTCGAACTAGTTAAATGTAAGGTGGGCCCCATTCTTTCCAAAAAGACAAAGAAAAACACTTTATGGGAGGGGGTTCGAATGAACCCTAGTTCGAGTGAACCCAAGGGGTTTTGCTTGAATTCCCCTGGTTCACTCGAACCCCCTAAATCCCACCTTGGCATCCTCTGGTATCCAAAAATTCTATATTTTTGTGTTTCAAAGCTTGGTTTGAGGATGAAAAAGGAGGATACTTCACAAACCCAATTGGGATCAGGTAGTCCTCAAAACGAGCTATCCAATGACTATAATTTTAATATGTTTTGGTTTTATTATGTATTTGTTTTTTTATTTTTATTAAACATAGGGTTTTCATTGAAAATCAAGCTCTTTGTTTTGCACATGTGGAAAAATAGAAAATTATCAAAAATAAAGTTGAAAAATATGAGTGCACTAGATATTGAAGTCCTTGATCCAACAAAAAAAAATGAATTTCTATACATACAAAAAAATTTACACATTATATGGTCGAGCTATGTCTAAATTGTAATTGGTTTGACTTCAAAACTTGATTAAAGAAAAAGTATTCAATAAAAAACTATCTAACCAAATGGAAGCACTAGATATTGTAGTTACAAATTTAAATTTGAAAGAATTAGAATGTTATCCTTCATGAAAAAAAATTATTCATTATATGGTGAGCATCACTTTTTTAAAATGTTGCTTTCTAAAAAAAACTAGTTTTCAAGAGAGATGGAAAAAGAAGTGCAATCTGATTCCAAATTTTTTGAATAAAATATATTTATAATCTACAAAAAAAATGTCAAAAAACTCTAGTTTACATCATCTAAAAATTTCTCACGGTTTAACTATTATAGGTTCCTAAAAGTGAAGATTTATTTAGAAAAAATATTTTAGTGTCTAGTTTGGCCAAAAATTGTAAACCACTATTGTGGGATCACCCTTCTTCCCAAGGGAAGAGGTTTTGGTTGCAAACATACTTCATCATCTTTGAAGCTTCTTCATTATGTGGGGGATATGATATCTCCTACTTTCCATCCTATGGGGGGTCATTGATTGTATATATTTGATGTATGTAGTACTTGGGGGAGTATGATTGAGTCCTCCATACATGCATCATCTCTTTTGGAGAGAGGTTTTTTCCCATCAGGTTTTTCTCCTTTTCTTTGCTTGTGAGAGATTTTTATGCATTGTAAATGGGTGCCAAACATGGTTGCATAGCCAGGACCCATATTACATCTTCATTCATTCTCCCTAAGTTACACTTAAGGGGGGATGTTAGAGTAAATCATATTTACTTAGGCTTAAGTTTTAACCTAGGTACATAGTTTTCATTTAATAGGGTAATTAGTTTTTTATTCTCGTATTGGGTGGTTGCATACCCATTAACATTTTCATGGCTTTATAATACTTTAGCATTATGTACATTAATAATCTCTCCTATTCAACATATTTTCTCTTTAGTGAAAGAGTATTAGCTTCTCTCATGCATTGTGAAGGTCTTTGTGAAATTGGTCTTCTTGGGAAGTTGTTGCTCTATCACTAATTATAATATTGAGATATTGCAAATTAATGGATATTTTCTTCTAATTCACATACAATCCTTTTATTATTAATATATCTTAAATATAGATTATGTTGCAAGATTGATGGCTTGCATTTAGTTTTTCACTTATTTTGGTATAAATAACCTACTTTTTAAATAATGATTCAAACTGAATACCATGAGTGATCTGATGGATAATGATGCTTTTGATTCTAACTTTTACTGATGTTATTATGAATTAGATAAAACCACCTAATCATGATGATATGGTAAGATCACCATGTTTTTCTAAATTTTAGACATTTCTTCAAGGATATTGGTACACTCAATGATAAAAAATAGGATTAACACATCTTGAACCATCAAGAGTGTCAAAGTATTTTTATTTTTAAAATATCTTGTGGCCTTTTGGTGTATTCAAAGTGATTAGATCAAATTGATGTAGTTGAATTTATGGTTGATGTTATGTCTTAAGCTTATCTAGGTTATAAAAATCTAGTAAGTGTATTGATTTTTTGGGTTATTAGATATTTGTTGGATTTTTTGGTTCTAACTTTCAACAAGACTCAAAAGTATTTTCTAAAATTATCAAATAAATCCAATATGTAAATATGAAACAATCATACTACCTTTTAACAAATAAATTACATTATTAAATGAGACACACATAGGGAATACATGAGGTATATAATGGGAATGTAAAATAAATGTGATGGGGATTTACAAGGGAGAGAAAGATATATAGATAAAAAATTCTAGGAAATGAAAAATACCTACATGTAAGGCTTGAGGTGAACCTCATTTTCTCAAATAGCCAACATTCTTCCATTGAGAATTCATACCTTGGGTGTGTTATAGTTCTTGCATAATATTATGGTATATGGTGTAGTTTATTATGTCAACTACATTTTTCTCTATTGTCATCCTACTTGATTATAATTTCACCAATTTTGAAAATTTTCATTTTGGCTCTATTATTAAACCATATTTTAATTATGATTTAATGCATATATAATTAATCTTGCATGATAACTCTTTAGTCTTCTAGTTATAGTAATCTATTAATTCTCATAGACATTATACCATTTTCATTAATCTCAACCTAATATTAAATTATAGCTACAAACCCTTGAAATGTGGATAACCAACAACATGTTCATGGATACATGAATAAAAAAGATTGCATGTTCATTATCCAATTCAAGCATGGTCCTTTATACTTTAACCAACACTATCAATTAATAATTTACATAAACATGTCTTCATCTAAAACATACAAATAAATAATGAAGAGTAAACCCTACAAAAATTATTTGCACCATCTAAGCTTCATGAAGATTAAAAAAATATAATAAGTTATACTCTAAAAGGTTCTTGAGATTTATCAATTTTAAAATATTTTAGGAAGTAGGAATGCAAAGATTGATTAGTTCCTGTCATGGGCTACAAAGTCACAATACATTGTATTTTACATCACAATACCAAAGCATGGCTTTATGATCTATTATACACTTATTACCTTATGATAATGCTATCATTATAAGCCTATAGTGTAATCATACTTAAAAATCCAATTGAAATCATAATACTCCTACTAATCTCAAGAGAGAACTTACTCTACCTCTTAAACATAAATAAATATTTCAAAATAATTTATTGCAAAAAATATACAAAAAGAACTCAACAATTCTCAATTAATTCATTCAAAGTGCATTGCATTACAAAATTGGAGACAATGACATTGTAGTATGTCTTCATATATGCATATTTTAGGCTATAGTAGTATTTTAATGAAATTACTTACATATATGTATTACACCTATAACAAACCTTACATGATCTCCCTTTACAAAGATTTTTCTATTTTCTAGAACTTCATAACTTCACAAAATGAGAAAAAAAATTTTTTTATCAAAGAAGAGAAGAAGATTGAATATAATAATGACACTTAAAAAAATATTTTTACCTTGATCATGCAACTTCTTTGCACAAAATAACACACCATTATATCTTTAAATTTTAATCTTATATATTCTCTTTTTTCCAACTGATGTGTAGGAAAATGGATACCTTTTAGGATATCACACTTTTTCCACTCAATCATTCACTAATGTCCTAGGAGTCTCAATTGGATTGACTAACAACCTCACAAGGTGAGTATATTCTCAATTAGGAAGGACCTAGGAAGGGGTTCTTTGAGTTCTAAGGGGTTCATGACCAAGCAAATGCTTGGAAAAGGAAATGTTGGAAAACATAGTGTGATATGTAAAATGACCTAAAACTAGAAATGTAAGCTAAATGATTGATGCAAATAATTAAATTATGCAACAATAAGATAGTATGTGTATACTTGGGAAATCTGGAGATGCTGTGAGGATTCTAGAAATGCAAAGAAGCTACCAAAATATGTTGTGGAGGACTAAGACGCCTAGAATGGCGTATTAGTCTTGCTGATGTTTTTTAGTGAAAATATGACGTCTTTAGATCTCAGAAACGTATCTTAAAAAATTAGCCTAGGAGGACTAAGATTCCCAAGATGGCGTATTAGTCCCATTTTGAATTTTTTGGAATTATTGAGTTTGGTCCTGAAGATCTAAATTTACACTTCATTCTTCACCAAGTCTTTAGATCTGAACCTAAAAAGAGACTTGCAAAACAAAGTAATTTGGATTGATTGTTTATGGGGGTTTTCCTTGGTCAAACCCCTTGTTTGGTAATTAAACCTTGATGGAAAAGCATAAATCTAAAAATTGAAATGTGTGTGTGCCCAAGTATTAAGTGTGTCTAACATTATGCTGGCTAGAATATGAAGAAACCCTATTCAAATGAGTTAGAATAAGATTCCTAGAATTTAAATGTAAATGAACTACAAATGAGATCTCTAATCACCTTGACAAGTCACAAACATGAAATGTAACTTCCTTAGGTAGAAAATAGAGTGATAATGGAAGATGGAATCAATCAAGAAACAAGTCATTAGGCTTGGATAAATGGCTAGTTGCATCTCTAACCTAGAATCTCATGATTTACAATAGGAATCCATTACTAATCCTTGAAAATGTTATATCCAGGCTTGGAAATAGACTTGAAAAACCTAAAAAAACATAATAGAAGGCTACTCCAAAGATTTGAAACTTCCTTCAACTTGCTCAAATTTTGTCAACTTCTATCAACTTCTATCAACTTCTATCAACTTCTTATAAAAAATGCGGTGTGAACCTTACTTTTATAGGAATTTCTACCTAATAACCTGGTTATTAGATCCCAAAGGTCGACAAAAGATTAAATAAATTCAAATATTTTCATTTCCTACTCTTAATTCCTAAAAATAAAGCCCTGAAGACTAAGACTTGACCAATGGTGTCTTGGTCCTAGTAGGCAGTGTATAAATCTAAAAATGGTCATATCACATAGTCTGGTAATTAATTAAATATTTTAAATATTTAATTAAATCTCTGAATTCAATCTATGTATAAATAAATTTAAATAATTTATTTATATTTGTTCACTCTTTCATTTCCATTAAATAAATAAGTTAATTTAATCACTTTTCTTATTCATTTCTTAATTAATTAAATAAACATTACGATTTATTTATATTAATTATCATTTAATCTTGGCTTGAATATTTTATTCAAATAAAGATTAAGTATTCTTTTCTTTTAAAGTCTATTCACAATTAAATATTCTAAATATTTAATTAAATTTTCTAAAGTCTATTCACAATGAAATATTCTAAATATTTAATTAAATCTTCTAAATTCCACTCACAATTAAATATTCTAAATATTTAATTAAATTCTTCTAAAGTTTATTTGCAATTAAATATTCTAAATATTTAATTATGTCTTCTATAGTTCTAAAATTAAATATTTCAAAAATATTTAATTTCCTCAAAATTCACACAAAATTAAATAAATTTATTTATTTATTTAATTAATTTGGGATTATCCTCAACAACCGTGAAACAAACTTCGAAAACATAAAAATTAATTTCTCTGTTCATGTGCAAGCTTGTTCTCGTGGGTTGAAGACAAGGCTCCATTCTTCTCTCCAACTTCCCAAAAATTCTCCATCTTCCTCTCAACCTCTCCATCTCTCACCATTCAAATCTACCACACAATCTCACAGCCATTGATCTTTGCCAGCCAAGCTCTTGCCTGCAAAAAGCTATAAAAAGGACTGTCGGGTTTTTGAAATGATAGAGAAGCTTTCATATAGGAAAACTATAGCCAATTTGCAATAGCATAGCCTTCTAGTATTCATAGCATTCTAGCATCATAGCATAGCATAGAATCATTCCATATCATGGCCTATTCACCTCATATCATAGCATCCATAATTCACAGCCCCTGTGCATATCGTATCAACATTTTCACTCCACCAGCATATAGGATAGAGAAGTACTTTCCTTTGCACACTCGTTCTGCAGGTTGCTATTTGGAGAAGCTTTACTTACACAATCTGAGAGTAGCAGCTTCAAAAAAATCCCTAGAGATAGAGGAAAATGGAACAGCTCTGAAGAAGCTCTATTTGTTTCATTTGAATTCAATTTATTTAGTTTTTGTTGGTTTAATGTTTCATTTTGTGTGATTTGTTTATCTTGTTTTGATACACATCTTTCTATCACACATTTTTGGCACCCACCGTGGGGCTCTTGCCCCTATTTTAACATCTTTTTGTAGGTTTTTTTGATAGGTCACAGCTAAAACAACGTATATAGCACAATAAACATGCTTCAACAAAATTTACACCCAATTCAGCGCCTGTGACTCATCCTGCAGTGCGCGTGATTCATCCTATAGCACCCGTGACTCATCCTATAGTGCCCATGATTCATCTTGCAGCACTCGTGACTCATCCTACATGCCCTAATAGATCTTGCAACGCCCGTGATTCATCCTGCAGCACCCGTGATTCATCCTGCAGTGCCCATGAACTCTATTTTAGCGCTCATGATGTCTGTTATAGCACACTTCTAAACAAGCTGCAATTGTAACCTGTAACTTAAATATAATTTGATTGGATCTGACGCGACCGCAGACAGTAAGAAATTTAAAAAGAATGAAGCAATCCTAGGATAGTCACATAATTCATAATGAAGCAATCCTAGGATAGTCACATAATTTAGAATTAAGCAATCCTAGGGTAGACACATAATTCAAAATCAACCAATCCTAGGATAGTCACTTCATCTTCTTTTTTTTTTGGCTAAAAAGAACTCCATGTTTTTGTGAAGCAACATCTTCACCTAGCATAGCAAATTGTTTATTTGGGCTTAAAATTGAACTTTTGTTTGCTTTGCTTTAAAAGGTGATAGGCCTATGCTCTCCCCTTAATTGGGTGATCAAAATGCCAAACTTATCTATTTCATTTTATGCAATTTTAAGTTTTTATAATACCTTTTAGAGAGCCTGCTCTTGTGGGAAAAAGTACTCACCTAAGAGGAACGACTCAAGTGGGTTCAAGCCAAAGCCAGGCTATTCCACCCCACTATAAAATTTAAAGCAAAATTGGGGAAACCCTCTTTTGATGGTAGTGTGCAAGATAACCATCCCCAAAGCCTTTTTTCTAAAGGTAGGGAGGTCTCTCGAGGGAGTATATCATTTGCCGCACCAAAAGAAAACCCTTACTATGAACTTAGTGTAGTATCCAACCAAATTTTTGAATGTCATAATAATCACAGTGCAGGGGAGGGAAGAATCTACCCCCAAGATACTCACCATATAACTGCCAAGGACTATTTTCTCATGGGATTTGGTATCCACTTCCGTCACTCTGAGTACGAACCTAGAAAAGAAAAAAACACGGGCACCCTTTCGGGGGTGACATGGCTGTGTGAGTCGACGCAGTTCTAAGATGTGGGTTGTTGATTAGTATGATAACCTATCTGAGTACTAAGAGTGAGTCTGTTTGAAATGTTTATGTGTAAAACCTGTTAAAACAATTTTTGAAAAACATTTTGATCATACACTTGATGTTTAGTATAGGAATTAAAAACAACTATTCTATAACTTGTTTGAAGTGTTTTCAAAAAATTAATTCAGTTAAGATCATCCAACACTCACAATCACATTGATTACTCTCATGTTAAGAGATTGGAAATCCACAACCTTTGTTAAGAAATCCATTTTCAAAAGGATCAAAAAGCCAAAGAAACCTCTTAGCTACAAGAAACTATTAAAGAAAAGATGATTCTTGTACCAAAGCCGAAAGGTTTTACTCAAATATAGAACCTTTCTTCATCAATATCATGACTATGTTAGAGGTTTCAGTGATGATTATGTTGTAGAACCATTGTACTCACAAGCTTTCTTTTAAATAAGAGCCCTTTCTCAAAGGCACAACCATAGTCAACGTATTCATTTTTGTTATATTCCCTAACTTGCAATTGAATATTCTACTCATCCAAATCAATTTATGCAATAGAGAACTCAATCCCATTAGGCATTTATCACAAATCCATCTTTTTATGAAACTACAATCAAACTTCATAGAATGCAAGATCATCCATTTCTTGATCTATTGCTTAAATTCCCGCCAACAGGATTTTCATCCTTTCAATTAGGGAACAAAAAAAGCTAAAGATTAGAAACCTTTGTAAGTCATAGAATCTTCATTCTATCCTGACTTTCATACCTATCACAAATCGCACTATTTCATTCTTTTGATCAAAAGTTAGTAGAATTTAGAACAAAGCTCATGCTTGTTTTCATGAGATCTCGAAAACACATGGAAAAAGACGAAGGAGAAACCACTACAAGCAAAATGGGTGACCATAATGAGAAAGAAGAGGATACATTTAATATTGAAGAATTAACAGAAGAAAAACTTCAAGAAGCAGAGGAAGATCCCCAATTCCATACTCTTATGGAAAGGATTTTAGAACGAAAGAAAGAAAGATATTTTCTTTCATTAGCTAATCAAGGAGCTAAACTACCTTCCAATTTTGATATAGAAGTAATTAAACAAAATCCTGAAACTCCTTCTAATGATCTTAGTGCCCTTACTCAATAGATAAAAGAATTACAAGGGCAAATAAAGGAGATGCAAGGGGGTGCAACAAAGAAGTATGTTTTGGATGACATATCTCCTTATCCATTCGATAGCAGTCTTCAAATGATCCCTTTTCCAAAACATTGTGAAATCCCTAAATTTGATAGGTACAATGGAAAAACTGATCCCATTGAACATGTGAGGGATTTCTGAAATATGAGTCTAGAATTCGCTTATGACGATACCTACTTAATGCGATTGTTTCCACGAAGTCTGGGTGGACAATCCATGGAGTGGCTTTCCAAGATCACTCCCCCCATCAAAACCTTTGAGGAGTTAATAAATCAATTTATATCACAATACACCTACAACATCCAACACCAGATAACAATGCTTGATCTTTGTAAAGTGAAACAAAAAGTAGGAGAATCCTTCATTATGTTTTTGCAAAGGTGGAGAAGGTTGTTTGCACGATATTCCTGTCCTATTCCTGAAAAGGAAAAGATGGATATCTTCATAAATAACCTAGATCAAGAATTAAGTTATAGGCTTAATCTTCATTGTCTTCCTAACTTTAAAAAATTGAATGAAAACACAATCACCATTGAAGGGGCCTTGGTTAAAAGAGGAGTGATAAAACTTGATAATTCAAGTTCATCCAACCAAAACAACAATGATAAAACAAGGTTTTGGAACAGAAATAAAAATGTTGTCAATGATGGTATAGTGGATGCAAACAATCTACAAACAAGACCATCTATCTTCAACCTATCAAGTGCTCCACGAAACAATCAACAAGCAAATACCAACCAACAAGGAAATATCAACCAACAAGGAAACAACAATCAACAAAGACAAAACTCCAACCAAGAAAGCATGTCCAATCAAAAAACCAAGGATAATCATGGTAATTTCAATAACAATATTGGCAATACCCAAACATTAAATCCGTCAAGACTACCATTCTTTTCAAATCAACGGAATTTTACCACTTTGGGTCAATCTCTTGAATCTGCACTCAAGGAGCTTCTCGATAATAAGGTTATCACCTTAGCACCACAAAGAGATTTTGAGCCACGAGTTAAACCACCATCATGGAATGACTCGTATTATTGCAATTATCATCGATGTAAAGGTCATAGAACAAATAATTGTGAAGCTTTGCGAAATCTAGTACAAGACTTAATTGACAATGGCACCATTACAATTGAAGGACATCATACCAATAACGATCATCAAGCATTCAAAGATCATTTACCAAACTATCAAAAAGGGGAAACATTGGATACCAAAGCAAAAAGCATACATAATGTTGAAGACAATATAATCTGTCACATCTATGTAGATGATCAACGAGTTAATGTTATTAAAATCAAGGGAAAACAAGAATATCAATAGGTTAATATGACTACGAGAGGACAAGCAAAAGTTGTTTTAAAAGGAAGCTCATCTAAGAAAGCTATTCGTTCTCCAAATCATTATAATCTAGTTGATCAATTGAGAAAAACATCAACTCAAATCTCCATTCTTGAACTTCTCAAAATATCTCCCATACACAAGAATATTTTAGAAGAAGCTCTTGTAAACACAACTATTGACACTGATCTGGATGTAAACAAATTTCAAGCCATGGTGGGACTTTTGTCTTCCCCCACTTGTCTTTCATTTTCTGAAAAAGATGATGCTTCCATGACACATCCACATAATTCATCGCTCTATCTTGAGGTCATGATCCATAAACACTGAATCAGACGTGTCTTAATAGATGGAGGAGCCGGTTTAAATATTTGTACCTTAAAGCTAATACATGCCTTAAAAATATCAGAAAATTCCATTGATCCACGAAGGAAAATAACTATCAAGGCATATGATGATGAAGAAAGAGCTTCTAAAGGACTAATAATGCTACCTATCAGAGTGGGACCTATTGTGAAAAACACATTTTGTCAGGTTCTAGATCAAGATCTTTCCTATAACATACTTTTGGGTTGTCCATGGATTCATGATATGCAAGCAGTACCATCAATGTATCATCAATGCCTCAAGTTTCCATATAATGGACAAGAAATAACTATACAAGCTGATTACAATAGCACCCAAACTTGTTCAAATCTCTGAGCAACTCAAGACACCTTTGTGCCACATAATCGAGAGGCTCTTGCTGTTTCTTCTTCCAATCTACAAGGCCAACTGCAAGAATTGACAAAGAATCTTGACACTAAGCTAAATTTTAAAGAAAAAGGAGTAGGTGAATATTTTCTATCTCTTTCTACCTTACCTCCTTCTCTGAGGTCACATGGTCAGCCAACTTTATCAAATCAAAAGATTGCAATAGCCTCTACGTCCCAAGCTTCTATGCCAATCACAAAGTTTGATGGACAATTCATTAAAGACAACACCACTAGGGAAGAAGCTGAAGATAGGGACATCCTAAGTTGGCTATACAAAGATGAAGATGAATCTCTCTTTCATATTAAGTTACCTAAAAAACAATATGGTAATGGGTACGCTATCATGCAGAAAATGGGCTATAAAGGAAACGGTCCTATAGGAAAAAGAAGAGAAGGAATCGTGGAACCAATTCAACCTATTTCAATACATCCAAATGATAAAATAGGATTGGGACATGGTAAGGATATAGAAGAGTCAATTTTACAGCAAGCACAAAAAACTCATGAAAGAGAATCAATTTTAGATAAACATCATGAAGATGTCACTCTACAAAAATCTTATGGATCAATTTTTCAATTGCAGAATTGTTCAGATACTGATTCTAATGAATATGAATGGGACACCATTTATAATGATGAATTTTGGAGAGACAAACAAGTTGATACCATACACAAATATGCACCCGTACTCATACAAGGAGAAAGCTCGGGAACATAATCACTTGAATTTGACTCATGATATAACGATGACTCAACAGAGGATGATTTAGATTTTCATGAGATTGATAATCGATAGGAGAAAACCATCATAGACCTTGTCTATCATGAAAATGACAACCACATTATGACTTTGACAGCTCAAGACCTTACCCAACCTAATGATCCCATGCCTTTAGTTTATCTCGAACTTATTGATTGGGACAATGATGCACCTATCCATATCCCTACATTTCATGATGATGAGGACATTATAAATTTCCTTTGTTCCTCTAATGAGGCAAATAATTGTTTCATCCAAGAATTTCATACTCACGATTTTGATAGGGAGGGTGTCAAGTCTCTTAGCTGCAAAATAAATGAGATAAAAGATGGATCTATCGGTGAAAACCAAAAAATGGCAGTGGTAGATCACAACAAGAGAAAAATAAAGAGCGAATCCAAAAGTGAAAACCTTTCTGAGGCACTGAAGGATGAGAAACTTGACACTCTTCCCAAGCATTATCACAAAAGATCTTCTATTTTGATTGAACCAATAGAATCAATCAACATAAGTACAATAGAGCAGCCAAAAATCTTGCAACTTGCAGCATCATTAACAGTCAAAGAAGTATTGAAATTCATGGAGTTCTTGAAGGAGAATCAAATCAAATTTTCTTGGTCATATACTAATATGCCAGGGTTAGATCCTAATCTGATAATGCATCATTTATCTATAAATGTAGGGGCAAAACCTGTGAAGCAAAAACTCAGAAAAATGCATACACATGTTGCATTACCGGTTAAAGAGGAATTAAAGAAGCTTTTAGATGTTGGATTCATTCGGACTATTGACTATGCAAAATGGATTTCCAATATTGTACTTGTTTCAAAGCCAGATGGAAGGATTATAATTTGTATAGATTTTAGAGATTTGAACAAAGCTTGTCCCAAAGATGACTTCCCTTTGCCAAACATAGATATGATTGTTGATTTAACTACTGGCCATGCAATATATTCATTAATGGATGGATTTTCAGGATACAACCAGATAAAGATTGCACTAGAGGATCAAGATAAAATAGCGTTGACATGACCTTGGGGTACCTATTGTTGGAATGTAATGCCATTTGGGTTAAAGAATGCATGAACCACTTATCAAAGAGCAATGACAACAAATTTTCATGATATGATGCATACATTCATGGAAGATTACGTTGATGATCTCCTTGCCAAATCTCACACACAAGAAGGACATCTAGAAATCTTGTCAAAAATCTTTATCAGAATGGAGAAGTTCAATGTTCACCTTAATCGAAAGAAATGTGTCTTCGGCGTTACATCTGGAAAACTCCTAGGATACATTATTTCAGAAAAGGGCATAGAGGTTGATCCAGAAAAAGTACAAGCTATAATGGACATGCCGCCACCATGAAATATTAGTCAGCTTCGATCATTGCAAGGATGACTACAGTCCATTAGGCGGTTTATAGCTCAACTGGCAGACAAAAGCTTACCATTTATACATTTATTGCATAAAAATGTCCCATTCAAATGGGAAGAAAAATGTGAAGCAGCATTCAATCAGATCAAGCAATATCTTATGAACCCACCAGTTTTAATTCCACCTGTTCTAGAAAATCCACTCATATTATATATTTCAGCAACAAAAGTATCCTTGGGAGCATTACTAGCACAAGAGGATTCTACAAGAAAAAAAAGGGCCATATACTATATTAGCAGAACTTTAACAAGTCATGAATTAAACTACACTTTCATTGAATATACTATATCAGTAGAACTTGCACAAGTCATGAATTAAACTACACTTTCATTGAAAAAGCTTGCCTCGTAGTGGTGTTTGCTTCTCAAAAGTTGTGACACTATATGTTGGCTCATACAGTTAAGCTAATAACCAAAATTGATCCACTAAAATACCTTTTAAGCAGAGCTACTTTAACAGGAAGACTTGCAAAATGGGTAATGATCTTAAGTGAGTTTGAAATTCACTATGTAGATCGAAAAGCTATTAAAGGACAGTTCATCGCAGATCAGTTGGATGAAGCACTTTTACAAGAAGAAAATCTAATGCACATCGAGTTTCCTGATGCGGACGTCTTCACAGCAACAATTAAGAACTATGGACACTGTACTTTGATGGATCTTATACACAACATGGCTCGGGGGCAGGGATTCTTTTTGTCACACCTGAAGGACATACCATTCCACAATCATATCGGTTGATGTTTCCTTGCACAAATAACATAGCTGAATATGAGGCATTGCTCATAGGGATAAAGATAGCCTTGGAATGGCG
>VDFB02385387.1:0-47320 GCA_007258455.2 Sequoia sempervirens | reverse complement strand
ATTTTGGCTCTATTATTAAACCATATTTTAATTATGATTTAATGCATATATAATTAATCTTGCATGATAACTCTTTAGTCTTCTAGTTATAGTAATCTATTAATTCTCATAGACATTATACCATTTTCATTAATCTCAACCTAATATTAAATTATAGCTACAAACCCTTGAAATGTGGATAACCAACAACATGTTCATGGATACATGAATAAAAAAGATTGCATGTTCATTATCCAATTCAAGCATGGTCCTTTATACTTTAACCAACACTATCAATTAATAATTTACATAAACATGTCTTCATCTAAAACATACAAATAAATAATGAAGAGTAAACCCTACAAAAATTATTTGCACCATCTAAGCTTCATGAAGATTAAAAAAATATAATAAGTTATACTCTAAAAGGTTCTTGAGATTTATCAATTTTAAAATATTTTAGGAAGTAGGAATGCAAAGATTGATTAGTTCCTGTCATGGGCTACAAAGTCACAATACATTGTATTTTACATCACAATACCAAAGCATGGCTTTATGATCTATTATACACTTATTACCTTATGATAATGCTATCATTATAAGCCTATAGTGTAATCATACTTAAAAATCCAATTGAAATCATAATACTCCTACTAATCTCAAGAGAGAACTTACTCTACCTCTTAAACATAAATAAATATTTCAAAATAATTTATTGCAAAAAATATACAAAAAGAACTCAACAATTCTCAATTAATTCATTCAAAGTGCATTGCATTACAAAATTGGAGACAATGACATTGTAGTATGTCTTCATATATGCATATTTTAGGCTATAGTAGTATTTTAATGAAATTACTTACATATATGTATTACACCTATAACAAACCTTACATGATCTCCCTTTACAAAGATTTTTCTATTTTCTAGAACTTCATAACTTCACAAAATGAGAAAAAAAATTTTTTTATCAAAGAAGAGAAGAAGATTGAATATAATAATGACACTTAAAAAAATATTTTTACCTTGATCATGCAACTTCTTTGCACAAAATAACACACCATTATATCTTTAAATTTTAATCTTATATATTCTCTTTTTTCCAACTGATGTGTAGGAAAATGGATACCTTTTAGGATATCACACTTTTTCCACTCAATCATTCACTAATGTCCTAGGAGTCTCAATTGGATTGACTAACAACCTCACAAGGTGAGTATATTCTCAATTAGGAAGGACCTAGGAAGGGGTTCTTTGAGTTCTAAGGGGTTCATGACCAAGCAAATGCTTGGAAAAGGAAATGTTGGAAAACATAGTGTGATATGTAAAATGACCTAAAACTAGAAATGTAAGCTAAATGATTGATGCAAATAATTAAATTATGCAACAATAAGATAGTATGTGTATACTTGGGAAATCTGGAGATGCTGTGAGGATTCTAGAAATGCAAAGAAGCTACCAAAATATGTTGTGGAGGACTAAGACGCCTAGAATGGCGTATTAGTCTTGCTGATGTTTTTTAGTGAAAATATGACGTCTTTAGATCTCAGAAACGTATCTTAAAAAATTAGCCTAGGAGGACTAAGATTCCCAAGATGGCGTATTAGTCCCATTTTGAATTTTTTGGAATTATTGAGTTTGGTCCTGAAGATCTAAATTTACACTTCATTCTTCACCAAGTCTTTAGATCTGAACCTAAAAAGAGACTTGCAAAACAAAGTAATTTGGATTGATTGTTTATGGGGGTTTTCCTTGGTCAAACCCCTTGTTTGGTAATTAAACCTTGATGGAAAAGCATAAATCTAAAAATTGAAATGTGTGTGTGCCCAAGTATTAAGTGTGTCTAACATTATGCTGGCTAGAATATGAAGAAACCCTATTCAAATGAGTTAGAATAAGATTCCTAGAATTTAAATGTAAATGAACTACAAATGAGATCTCTAATCACCTTGACAAGTCACAAACATGAAATGTAACTTCCTTAGGTAGAAAATAGAGTGATAATGGAAGATGGAATCAATCAAGAAACAAGTCATTAGGCTTGGATAAATGGCTAGTTGCATCTCTAACCTAGAATCTCATGATTTACAATAGGAATCCATTACTAATCCTTGAAAATGTTATATCCAGGCTTGGAAATAGACTTGAAAAACCTAAAAAAACATAATAGAAGGCTACTCCAAAGATTTGAAACTTCCTTCAACTTGCTCAAATTTTGTCAACTTCTATCAACTTCTATCAACTTCTATCAACTTCTTATAAAAAATGCGGTGTGAACCTTACTTTTATAGGAATTTCTACCTAATAACCTGGTTATTAGATCCCAAAGGTCGACAAAAGATTAAATAAATTCAAATATTTTCATTTCCTACTCTTAATTCCTAAAAATAAAGCCCTGAAGACTAAGACTTGACCAATGGTGTCTTGGTCCTAGTAGGCAGTGTATAAATCTAAAAATGGTCATATCACATAGTCTGGTAATTAATTAAATATTTTAAATATTTAATTAAATCTCTGAATTCAATCTATGTATAAATAAATTTAAATAATTTATTTATATTTGTTCACTCTTTCATTTCCATTAAATAAATAAGTTAATTTAATCACTTTTCTTATTCATTTCTTAATTAATTAAATAAACATTACGATTTATTTATATTAATTATCATTTAATCTTGGCTTGAATATTTTATTCAAATAAAGATTAAGTATTCTTTTCTTTTAAAGTCTATTCACAATTAAATATTCTAAATATTTAATTAAATTTTCTAAAGTCTATTCACAATGAAATATTCTAAATATTTAATTAAATCTTCTAAATTCCACTCACAATTAAATATTCTAAATATTTAATTAAATTCTTCTAAAGTTTATTTGCAATTAAATATTCTAAATATTTAATTATGTCTTCTATAGTTCTAAAATTAAATATTTCAAAAATATTTAATTTCCTCAAAATTCACACAAAATTAAATAAATTTATTTATTTATTTAATTAATTTGGGATTATCCTCAACAACCGTGAAACAAACTTCGAAAACATAAAAATTAATTTCTCTGTTCATGTGCAAGCTTGTTCTCGTGGGTTGAAGACAAGGCTCCATTCTTCTCTCCAACTTCCCAAAAATTCTCCATCTTCCTCTCAACCTCTCCATCTCTCACCATTCAAATCTACCACACAATCTCACAGCCATTGATCTTTGCCAGCCAAGCTCTTGCCTGCAAAAAGCTATAAAAGATTTATGGTTTTAGATATTAGAGAGCTTTCATATAGGAAGAAACTACTTGCAAGCCAATTTATTAGCATAGCCTTCTAGTATTCATAGCATTTCTTACATCATATGTATCATGAGATCATTCCCTCATGGCCTATTCTCTCACCTCCTTATCAAGCCTTTAGCATCCATGGTTACCACGACCCTGTGCATGTGTCATATCAACTTATTTTCCTCCATTTTGACATATGGGATGGGGTACTTTCCTTTTCGTTCTGCGGGTTGCTGTTGGAAGCTTACCTGTCCAGAGTAAGCGTATTCAAAAATCCCTAGAGATGAAGGAAAATGGAACGACTCTGAAGAGCTCTATTTGTTCCATTTGGATTCAATTTATTTAGTTTTGTTGGTTTTAATGTTTCATTTGTGTAGTTTGTTTATCTTGTTGATTGCGCCTCTTTCTATCCATTTTCTGGAAGACTCTGCTGTATCTTTTTGGGTTTTGATAGGTCCGGCTCTTCAGAGAGCAGCATTATGCTGCACAATAAAACATGCCAGCAAAGGTTGCACCCGGTGGCGGTGACTCAAACCTCGGTCTTGTGATTCATCACCGCGTTTTGCGAAATTGACTCATCACTGTGGCCGCAGTTCATCTTACCTTTTCCGTGTTGACTCATCCTCTGATTGCCCTTGACTGTGGAATCGCAGCGCGGATTTCATCCTGCGGCATTTGATTCGTTATGGGTGCCCTTGAATCTGTTTTAGCTCATGATGTACTTCCCGGCAGATTGACGGCAAATGGTTGCAGTTGGATCGTAGAATGATGGAAATTTAAAAGAATGCAAACCCAATCCTGGGATAGTCACAATTTCATAATGCGACAATCCTAGGGATTGCAGTCCATCAATTTAAATTAAGCAATCGGTGACCTACATTCCAAATCTTAATCCTAGAGTTAGTCAAGCATCTTCTAAATTAAAGAACTGCCATGTTTTGGTAACATCTTCTGCGCTTGTAAATTGTTTATTTGGGCTTAAAATTGAACTTTTGTTTGCTTTGCTTTAAAAGGTGATAGGCCTATGCTCTCCCCTTAATTGGGTGATCAAAATGCCAAACTTATCTATTTCATTTTATGCAATTTTAAGTTTTTATAATACCTTTTAGAGAGCCTGCTCTTGTGGGAAAAAGTACTCACCTAAGAGGAACGACTCAAGTGGGTTCAAGCCAAAGCCAGGCTATTCCACCCCACTATAAAATTTAAAGCAAAATTGGGGAAACCCTCTTTTGATGGTAGTGTGCAAGATAACCATCCCCAAAGCCTTTTTTCTAAAGGTAGGGAGGTCTCTCGAGGGAGTATATCATTTGCCGCACCAAAAGAAAACCCTTACTATGAACTTAGTGTAGTATCCAACCAAATTTTTGAATGTCATAATAATCACAGTGCAGGGGAGGGAAGAATCTACCCCCAAGATACTCACCATATAACTGCCAAGGACTATTTTCTCATGGGATTTGGTATCCACTTCCGTCACTCTGAGTACGAACCTAGAAAAGAAAAAAACACGGGCACCCTTTCGGGGGTGACATGGCTGTGTGAGTCGACGCAGTTCTAAGATGTGGGTTGTTGATTAGTATGATAACCTATCTGAGTACTAAGAGTGAGTCTGTTTGAAATGTTTATGTGTAAAACCTGTTAAAACAATTTTTGAAAAACATTTTGATCATACACTTGATGTTTAGTATAGGAATTAAAAACAACTATTCTATAACTTGTTTGAAGTGTTTTCAAAAAATTAATTCAGTTAAGATCATCCAACACTCACAATCACATTGATTACTCTCATGTTAAGAGATTGGAAATCCACAACCTTTGTTAAGAAATCCATTTTCAAAAGGATCAAAAAGCCAAAGAAACCTCTTAGCTACAAGAAACTATTAAAGAAAAGATGATTCTTGTACCAAAGCCGAAAGGTTTTACTCAAATATAGAACCTTTCTTCATCAATATCATGACTATGTTAGAGGTTTCAGTGATGATTATGTTGTAGAACCATTGTACTCACAAGCTTTCTTTTAAATAAGAGCCCTTTCTCAAAGGCACAACCATAGTCAACGTATTCATTTTTGTTATATTCCCTAACTTGCAATTGAATATTCTACTCATCCAAATCAATTTATGCAATAGAGAACTCAATCCCATTAGGCATTTATCACAAATCCATCTTTTTATGAAACTACAATCAAACTTCATAGAATGCAAGATCATCCATTTCTTGATCTATTGCTTAAATTCCCGCCAACAGGATTTTCATCCTTTCAATTAGGGAACAAAAAAAGCTAAAGATTAGAAACCTTTGTAAGTCATAGAATCTTCATTCTATCCTGACTTTCATACCTATCACAAATCGCACTATTTCATTCTTTTGATCAAAAGTTAGTAGAATTTAGAACAAAGCTCATGCTTGTTTTCATGAGATCTCGAAAACACATGGAAAAAGACGAAGGAGAAACCACTACAAGCAAAATGGGTGACCATAATGAGAAAGAAGAGGATACATTTAATATTGAAGAATTAACAGAAGAAAAACTTCAAGAAGCAGAGGAAGATCCCCAATTCCATACTCTTATGGAAAGGATTTTAGAACGAAAGAAAGAAAGATATTTTCTTTCATTAGCTAATCAAGGAGCTAAACTACCTTCCAATTTTGATATAGAAGTAATTAAACAAAATCCTGAAACTCCTTCTAATGATCTTAGTGCCCTTACTCAATAGATAAAAGAATTACAAGGGCAAATAAAGGAGATGCAAGGGGGTGCAACAAAGAAGTATGTTTTGGATGACATATCTCCTTATCCATTCGATAGCAGTCTTCAAATGATCCCTTTTCCAAAACATTGTGAAATCCCTAAATTTGATAGGTACAATGGAAAAACTGATCCCATTGAACATGTGAGGGATTTCTGAAATATGAGTCTAGAATTCGCTTATGACGATACCTACTTAATGCGATTGTTTCCACGAAGTCTGGGTGGACAATCCATGGAGTGGCTTTCCAAGATCACTCCCCCCATCAAAACCTTTGAGGAGTTAATAAATCAATTTATATCACAATACACCTACAACATCCAACACCAGATAACAATGCTTGATCTTTGTAAAGTGAAACAAAAAGTAGGAGAATCCTTCATTATGTTTTTGCAAAGGTGGAGAAGGTTGTTTGCACGATATTCCTGTCCTATTCCTGAAAAGGAAAAGATGGATATCTTCATAAATAACCTAGATCAAGAATTAAGTTATAGGCTTAATCTTCATTGTCTTCCTAACTTTAAAAAATTGAATGAAAACACAATCACCATTGAAGGGGCCTTGGTTAAAAGAGGAGTGATAAAACTTGATAATTCAAGTTCATCCAACCAAAACAACAATGATAAAACAAGGTTTTGGAACAGAAATAAAAATGTTGTCAATGATGGTATAGTGGATGCAAACAATCTACAAACAAGACCATCTATCTTCAACCTATCAAGTGCTCCACGAAACAATCAACAAGCAAATACCAACCAACAAGGAAATATCAACCAACAAGGAAACAACAATCAACAAAGACAAAACTCCAACCAAGAAAGCATGTCCAATCAAAAAACCAAGGATAATCATGGTAATTTCAATAACAATATTGGCAATACCCAAACATTAAATCCGTCAAGACTACCATTCTTTTCAAATCAACGGAATTTTACCACTTTGGGTCAATCTCTTGAATCTGCACTCAAGGAGCTTCTCGATAATAAGGTTATCACCTTAGCACCACAAAGAGATTTTGAGCCACGAGTTAAACCACCATCATGGAATGACTCGTATTATTGCAATTATCATCGATGTAAAGGTCATAGAACAAATAATTGTGAAGCTTTGCGAAATCTAGTACAAGACTTAATTGACAATGGCACCATTACAATTGAAGGACATCATACCAATAACGATCATCAAGCATTCAAAGATCATTTACCAAACTATCAAAAAGGGGAAACATTGGATACCAAAGCAAAAAGCATACATAATGTTGAAGACAATATAATCTGTCACATCTATGTAGATGATCAACGAGTTAATGTTATTAAAATCAAGGGAAAACAAGAATATCAATAGGTTAATATGACTACGAGAGGACAAGCAAAAGTTGTTTTAAAAGGAAGCTCATCTAAGAAAGCTATTCGTTCTCCAAATCATTATAATCTAGTTGATCAATTGAGAAAAACATCAACTCAAATCTCCATTCTTGAACTTCTCAAAATATCTCCCATACACAAGAATATTTTAGAAGAAGCTCTTGTAAACACAACTATTGACACTGATCTGGATGTAAACAAATTTCAAGCCATGGTGGGACTTTTGTCTTCCCCCACTTGTCTTTCATTTTCTGAAAAAGATGATGCTTCCATGACACATCCACATAATTCATCGCTCTATCTTGAGGTCATGATCCATAAACACTGAATCAGACGTGTCTTAATAGATGGAGGAGCCGGTTTAAATATTTGTACCTTAAAGCTAATACATGCCTTAAAAATATCAGAAAATTCCATTGATCCACGAAGGAAAATAACTATCAAGGCATATGATGATGAAGAAAGAGCTTCTAAAGGACTAATAATGCTACCTATCAGAGTGGGACCTATTGTGAAAAACACATTTTGTCAGGTTCTAGATCAAGATCTTTCCTATAACATACTTTTGGGTTGTCCATGGATTCATGATATGCAAGCAGTACCATCAATGTATCATCAATGCCTCAAGTTTCCATATAATGGACAAGAAATAACTATACAAGCTGATTACAATAGCACCCAAACTTGTTCAAATCTCTGAGCAACTCAAGACACCTTTGTGCCACATAATCGAGAGGCTCTTGCTGTTTCTTCTTCCAATCTACAAGGCCAACTGCAAGAATTGACAAAGAATCTTGACACTAAGCTAAATTTTAAAGAAAAAGGAGTAGGTGAATATTTTCTATCTCTTTCTACCTTACCTCCTTCTCTGAGGTCACATGGTCAGCCAACTTTATCAAATCAAAAGATTGCAATAGCCTCTACGTCCCAAGCTTCTATGCCAATCACAAAGTTTGATGGACAATTCATTAAAGACAACACCACTAGGGAAGAAGCTGAAGATAGGGACATCCTAAGTTGGCTATACAAAGATGAAGATGAATCTCTCTTTCATATTAAGTTACCTAAAAAACAATATGGTAATGGGTACGCTATCATGCAGAAAATGGGCTATAAAGGAAACGGTCCTATAGGAAAAAGAAGAGAAGGAATCGTGGAACCAATTCAACCTATTTCAATACATCCAAATGATAAAATAGGATTGGGACATGGTAAGGATATAGAAGAGTCAATTTTACAGCAAGCACAAAAAACTCATGAAAGAGAATCAATTTTAGATAAACATCATGAAGATGTCACTCTACAAAAATCTTATGGATCAATTTTTCAATTGCAGAATTGTTCAGATACTGATTCTAATGAATATGAATGGGACACCATTTATAATGATGAATTTTGGAGAGACAAACAAGTTGATACCATACACAAATATGCACCCGTACTCATACAAGGAGAAAGCTCGGGAACATAATCACTTGAATTTGACTCATGATATAACGATGACTCAACAGAGGATGATTTAGATTTTCATGAGATTGATAATCGATAGGAGAAAACCATCATAGACCTTGTCTATCATGAAAATGACAACCACATTATGACTTTGACAGCTCAAGACCTTACCCAACCTAATGATCCCATGCCTTTAGTTTATCTCGAACTTATTGATTGGGACAATGATGCACCTATCCATATCCCTACATTTCATGATGATGAGGACATTATAAATTTCCTTTGTTCCTCTAATGAGGCAAATAATTGTTTCATCCAAGAATTTCATACTCACGATTTTGATAGGGAGGGTGTCAAGTCTCTTAGCTGCAAAATAAATGAGATAAAAGATGGATCTATCGGTGAAAACCAAAAAATGGCAGTGGTAGATCACAACAAGAGAAAAATAAAGAGCGAATCCAAAAGTGAAAACCTTTCTGAGGCACTGAAGGATGAGAAACTTGACACTCTTCCCAAGCATTATCACAAAAGATCTTCTATTTTGATTGAACCAATAGAATCAATCAACATAAGTACAATAGAGCAGCCAAAAATCTTGCAACTTGCAGCATCATTAACAGTCAAAGAAGTATTGAAATTCATGGAGTTCTTGAAGGAGAATCAAATCAAATTTTCTTGGTCATATACTAATATGCCAGGGTTAGATCCTAATCTGATAATGCATCATTTATCTATAAATGTAGGGGCAAAACCTGTGAAGCAAAAACTCAGAAAAATGCATACACATGTTGCATTACCGGTTAAAGAGGAATTAAAGAAGCTTTTAGATGTTGGATTCATTCGGACTATTGACTATGCAAAATGGATTTCCAATATTGTACTTGTTTCAAAGCCAGATGGAAGGATTATAATTTGTATAGATTTTAGAGATTTGAACAAAGCTTGTCCCAAAGATGACTTCCCTTTGCCAAACATAGATATGATTGTTGATTTAACTACTGGCCATGCAATATATTCATTAATGGATGGATTTTCAGGATACAACCAGATAAAGATTGCACTAGAGGATCAAGATAAAATAGCGTTGACATGACCTTGGGGTACCTATTGTTGGAATGTAATGCCATTTGGGTTAAAGAATGCATGAACCACTTATCAAAGAGCAATGACAACAAATTTTCATGATATGATGCATACATTCATGGAAGATTACGTTGATGATCTCCTTGCCAAATCTCACACACAAGAAGGACATCTAGAAATCTTGTCAAAAATCTTTATCAGAATGGAGAAGTTCAATGTTCACCTTAATCGAAAGAAATGTGTCTTCGGCGTTACATCTGGAAAACTCCTAGGATACATTATTTCAGAAAAGGGCATAGAGGTTGATCCAGAAAAAGTACAAGCTATAATGGACATGCCGCCACCATGAAATATTAGTCAGCTTCGATCATTGCAAGGATGACTACAGTCCATTAGGCGGTTTATAGCTCAACTGGCAGACAAAAGCTTACCATTTATACATTTATTGCATAAAAATGTCCCATTCAAATGGGAAGAAAAATGTGAAGCAGCATTCAATCAGATCAAGCAATATCTTATGAACCCACCAGTTTTAATTCCACCTGTTCTAGAAAATCCACTCATATTATATATTTCAGCAACAAAAGTATCCTTGGGAGCATTACTAGCACAAGAGGATTCTACAAGAAAAAAAAGGGCCATATACTATATTAGCAGAACTTTAACAAGTCATGAATTAAACTACACTTTCATTGAAAAAGCTTGCCTTGCAGTGGTGTTTGCTTCTCAAAAGTTGTGACACTATATGTTGGCTCATACAGTTAAGCTGATAACCAAAATTGATCCACTAAAATACCTTTAAGCAAAGCTACTTTAATAGGAAGACTTGTAAAATGGGTAATGATCTTAAGTGAGTTTGACATTCACTATGTAGATCGAAAAGCTATTAAAGGATAGGTCATCACAGATCAGTTGGCCGAAGAACCTTTACAAGAAGAAAATCCAATGCACATTGAGTTTCCTGATGCAGACGTCTTCACAGCAACAATTAATCACTCATGGACATTGTACTTTGACGGATCTTATACACAACATGGCTCAGGGGTAGGGATTCTTTTTGTCACACCTGAAGGACATACCATTCCACAATCATATCAGTTGATGTTTCCTTTCAGAAATAACATAGTTGAATATGACGCATTGCTCATAGGGATAAAGATAGCCTTGGAATGGCAGATTATAGAGCTGCAAGTCTACAGTGATTCACAACTTGTCATTAATCAAATCAATGATGATTATCAAACTAAAGATGATAAGTTGCTACCTTATAAGAACATGGTGGATGATTTTAAAAAGTATTGTGTCAATCAAGTTTTCACAAATCTCAAGGATTGATAATAAAGCTGCAGATGCAATGGCTACAATTTCTTCCTTGTTACAATTGTCAGAAGATCAAAAACGGTACGAATTCTTGGTGGAACAATTGTTTTCTCCTGCCTATGATAATCCTGAGACCCAAGTCATATATCATTTAACCGGTTTTGATTCACCTTTATATGGTAATACTTATACCTATTTGAAAGACAACATTTTACCTTCAGATTTATCCTGAAACCAAAAAAGGAATTTCATACGCCAATCATCCCATTATACCTTGATCACCGACATCCTTTACCGATGTGGTCTTGATGGTACGCTCCTTTGATGTCTTGAACATGATGAATCTAAACAAGCCTTACAAGAGGTTCATGGTGGTATTTGTGGAACTCATTCAAGTGGTCTGACCTTAGCCAAGAAACTTGTTAGAATGGGATATTATTGGCCTACCATGGAGAAAGATTCTTTTACTTTTGTCAAGAAGTGTTCTAAATGCCAAATCCATGGGAATCTTATTCATGCACCTGCATAGGAATTGCAACCTTTCACTCTGACATGGCCTTTTTCTTAGTGGGGACTAGATCTTGTTGGAAAAATTCATCCTTCATCATCAAATGGGCACAAATTCATCATCACAGCTATGAAATATTTTACAAAATGGATCGAAGCTGTTCCTTTGACGACCATGACTAGTAAACAAATCTCTTCATTCATCCTGAATTACATCATTTGTCGATATGGAATTCCAAATTCTATAATCACTGATAATGGGAGACCTTTCAAGAATCAAGATGTTGATGAACTTTGTGAAAGATTTAACATCCAACACAATTTATCTACACCTTACTATCAACAAGGTAATGGTCAAGCAGAAGCTTCAAAGAAAACAATTTTGAAGATCTTGAAGAAGATAGTAAATGATGGCAGTCGTGATTGGCATGTCTAATTAAATCCAGCTTTGTGGGCATACAGAACAAGTATTCGTACACCAATGAGAGCTACCCCATATGCATTGGTCTATGGAGCAGAAGCAATCTTACCATTAGAGGTTGAAATACCTTCACTTCAGGTCTCACTCAAAGGACTGATAAATGATGAAGACTACAAAGTATCTCATCTGTAAGAGTTAGAACTATTAGATGAAAGACGTCAACATGCAGCTGACCATTTGAAGGGTTATCAACAAGTTATGTCTTGTAGCTATAATCATAGAGTTAAACAACAGACATTTCAAGTAGGTGACTTAGTCTTGAGAGAAAATCCACATAATCAGCAAGACAGAGAAAAGAAAGGAAAATTTGAACCAAACTGGCTTGGTCCATTTGTCATCATTGCAACATATGGTTCTGGGGCATATCAGTTGTCTACGTCAAAAGGGGACTTGTTTGAAGAGCCGATCAATAGAATTCATTTGAAAAAGTTCTATGTCTGAATCATGCAAAAAATCATAAAAAATCAGAAAAAGTCCTAAAAAAATCATAAAAATCAGAAAAGTCCTTAAAAAATCATAAAAATCAGAAAAAGTCCTAAAAAAATTCATAAAAATCAGAAAAATTCTTAAGAAAAAGTGCAATAAAAAAACAAGTGGTGAAAACCTGGCAAACAGGTGCTACTTGTGATCAAAATGGGTTCCTCCATCTATTAGCTTATGTCTTGCATTCACTTTCTGCATCATCCATCCATATCTATCATTTGTACATATCTTTCATATCCATATCATACAACAAGAATCCTTATGTTTCATCATGGCTTGATGAAATTTGTACAAATCCATAAATCTCTAGGTTGTGTTTACACTAGGGGCAAAAGAAAAAACACAGACTGAACAAGAGAGGGGCATCAAGCTTTTTGAACATCACAAATAGACACAAGACAGTTTGCCAAAATGCAACAAACATTTCCGTATCAAATCAACCACAACATGCTTATTCAATGCCAATTGAAATCAAAACAACATGATCCAAACAAACATCAATGTTGACAACCAACTTAGATGATCTTAATCTGAATAATGTTTGGAATATTTTAGGCAAGATTTGAATGGTTGTTTTATTTTCTGTCATATCTCTGGAGTAATTCAATGATGTACTGAACTAGAAAAGCAAGGAAGGAGTATGATTTTTCTTTGTCTGCTGTTTGTGAGGAAATCATTAGTAGTATGCAAATTGGTCGTGAGACATGCTCTACTAAGTATCATTGATGACATTTCAGAATTTGCATAGGAAATGGGTTAACTCTTGTCTATTTATGCAAGAAATACTCAGGTCATCTCGATTTAATTATACCTAGATGCTTGTATTATCTTGCTATATCAAAATTCATGAAAGCAATACTCAGGTCATCTTGGTTTAATTATACCTAGATGCTTGTATTATCTTGCTATATCAAAATTCATGAAAGCAATACTCAGGTCATCACTGGTGCTAACATTCCCTTTGATGCTTGTATTAACTTTCAACATTTCAAAGCTCTATGATGAAACAAAAAGCACAAATAAGCTTTCAAAATGGCAATATTGTACCCATATCCTGCATGGTTAGTATAGATTGCATTTATGTTAGAATCTGCATTTTGCATTTATAGATTTTCCCAAAAAGATGGCAAAGTTTCAAATGTTTCATGTCTTTCCAATAAAATGACTAAGTACATTTTGACATTCACAAAAACATCATTTCATAAATTTTTCATATATATTTGCATCATAAAATCATAAAAATAAAGTATACATCATAATCAAAACATTCATAAACATTCATAAATTGTATCATTCATCATAGTCATACAATCATGCATCAATATATTTCACTCATCTCATAAATCATGCATACATATACATCATAAGCATAAAAACTGAGAAACCATCATATCATAAAACATCATGCATATAGAAAATAGACGCATTTATCTCATCATAAAACATCACTACATTTCATATATCTCGAAAATGAATGTCAAAATGTACAAAGATGTCAACTATACATGGTTTAACACCATAAAAAATGAGATCATCTCAGGGTGTATACAAATGTCTCAACAAAGTATCACTAAAACATCATGTACAATGCACTAGGCAGTGCTATCCTCTGATGGTGCTGGTCTGGGACCTATCCCACCTGGACCTGATGGACCTGCTCCACCTGTCCCTGATGGCCCTCCTAGAGGTAATGGCTGTGTCACACCCTTGTTGGTAGTCTGAGAGCGACTATGAGTAGACCGAGACTATGTATAACTCTCCCTCCACTCAGGTGGCACCGCATCATGATACCTGGTCCTATAGAACTCTACCTCCCGGGTGGCTCTGGTCACCTCTCTCATCATGTCACTAGGCAAGGTACTTGCTGCTACTCTCTGTAAACTATCAACTAGAGCGATGGCCTGCTCACCCCGCTGTTTGGTTGTATCTCTCTCAACAGTAACTCTCATCAACTATCCCTGAAGCTATGTAATCAAAGTTTGTGCCTGTGCTAACTGACCCTATAAGCTCTACACTATACTCTGCAAAGAGGATATCTGACTCATCACCATTGGATCTACTGAAGATGATGGATCTATATGTCTCATCCGCGGTCCACCTCTATCACCTCTACCACCTTCACTACCTCTACCACCTCTCCTACCACCTCTACCACCACCACTATCACCTCCACTCTCCAAATCATCACTATCTCCCTCTGACTCATCATCACTACCTCCACTCTCCTCATCATGATCATCTCCCTCTGAAACATCACCCTCTGAAGATGTCTCTCTCTATCATCTCTGACCGCCTCTCTGTGGTCTCTGTACAACAACTAGAGTAACAAGCTCATTAGGATCAAACAATCGTGGTACAGGATGCTCTACCATATACTGACCATACTTTGGCGTCACCCCTCTATCAAGAATATCTGCTCGGTAATCCCACATCTGTGCTCCTAAACTAGTGAACTCTGCCACCGCCACCTCATAAGAAATCTATGGACCCCACACTACAATCTCCTATTGTCGTCGTGCATAAATCGCATAACCCATAGGAATACCCTGAGGTCGACCATACTGCCGATACATCCGTCCAATAAGAAATCTCTTAATAATCCATGAAGTACGGCCAATAAGATATCTGGAAGTAAAGACATAGGGCATCTCCCTCGCATCCTCTAGCCATGCCTCACAATCTACATATGGCCACTAGCATACTGTATCAATATCATCTAAGAGATGCTACCAATGGTCCAGCTTGCCCAGTCTTGGCTGAGCAATAATATCGGTATATCCCCATCTGTACGATCGACCGACAGGTCGTCGGCTACGAGTCAACGGTCGCATAATGGCAAAGTGCTCCCATGCCCATATCTATAATAACGAACAACCAACAGCAAAACTCCAGCCTCTACCATATACAATGTGGTGTAACTCATCATACAAATGCACAAGCATTCATGACCCCCACGCATACCGTGTACCCTGCATCACCATCCTCTCCAGAACATGACCCCACCTGAATGTGAACCCCTTTGACCTATGGTCGGGGCACAAAACACCTTCAATGAAACCGAAAAGTACAGATGGTAGGGGTGCATATGAATCTGTCATCTCTCTCCATGGGATATAATATCATGTAATCTCATCATCTCCAAATATCCATCGCAAGGCATCCGTACCTCCTGCCTCTCAGACATCGAAACTCACTATCTCTCCCATAACTGGAATCCTCAAGATGCAATACACATCCTCTGGAGTCACAATAATCTCTCCAGTCGGTAAGTGAAAGGTGTTTATATCACTATGCCACCTCTCTGCAAGTGTTGTCAATAAATCTTTGTTGAGACGCACCTCAGGCATCTCAAGTAATGAAGTCAGGCCACATGCCTCGATAATATCTCTATCCACCTGTACCAGCTATAGAATCAATGTCCATGTACTCGGGAATTTCTCTCGTAACTACAAAACACCCAATCTCTCCTGTTGAAACATCATCATGACAAAGTAAAATCAATATCAAATCATCATGACTCATCAATCAAATCTGAATATCACACTGTTTGTTTTTCATCATCATAGAATGCAAATATATCAAAATCATGTTTGTTTTTAACAACCTTAGAAGCAAACATATCAATCAAACAATTTGTTTTTCATTATCATGGAAAGAAAATTAATCAACATCATGTTTGTTTTTAACAGCCATAGAAGCAAACATATCAAACTACTATTTGGTTTTCATTTTCATGAAAGCAAATTTATCAAGTATTATTTGTTTTTAACAACTTTAGAAACAAACTTATCAATCTTATTTGTTTTTAACAACTTTAAAAACAAATTTATCAGCTATTATTTGTTTTCCAACAAATTTGGGAATAAATTTATTACTCACAACAACATTCAATCCTAGGCGCTATGAAAATGGTCATGGGCGCTACAGAATTCTTCAAGGGCACTACAGGATCAAGGGCACTATGAAAATGGTCATGGGCACTACAGAATTTCTCAAGAGTGCTACAGGATCAAAGGCACTACAGAAAGGATCAAGGGCTCTATAGAAAGTCTCAAGGGCCCTACAAAATCATAGGCGCTATGGAAATTATCATGGGCGCTATAAAAACACTGAAGGGTGCTAAAACACACCCTTTCACAATCAAAACATGGATAAACGTGTTCCAAATGGAAAATTTTCAAAGAGCAAAAGTTTAATGGGGTACATACCGGAGGTCCATAGTGTGCCAGCCACTGATGTCATCAGATGCGCTCGAAACGGTGTTGGTGAATCGGAAGTGCCATCTTTCTCACTCCAGAGCTCAAAATTTACAATTTTTACTAGGTTAAAATGGAAAATGACATTTTTAACTTATTTAAAAGCAAAATTGGGGTATTTTTATCACATTTTATCACAGCAAGGGCAATTTCGTCATCAATTTTTCATCTCACATATTTTCAAATCATTTTCTTCATATCATCATTTTCGAATGATGAATCAACATCATAAAAATCATAAAAATTGAAAAAAAAAAAATCACAAAAAAACAAAATCTTATCGATTCATCATTCGAGGGGGCATATACCTATCAACATTCGATAATCAACATCTTGGGAAAATTTTAAAATTCTTTGAAGCAATGCATAAAACACATCACTTCAAAGAGGGGCAAAATGTATACATCTAAAAATGGTCACATCACATAGTCTCGTAATTAATTAAATATTTTTAATATTTAATTAAATCTCTTAATTCAATTTGTGTATAAATAAATTTAAATAATTTATTTATATTTGTTCATTCTTTCATTTTAATTAAATAAATAAGTTTATTTAATCACTTTTATTATTCATTTCTTAATTAATTAAATAAACATTACGATTTATTTATATTAATTATCATTTAATCTTGGCTTGAATATTTTATTCAAATAAAGATTAAGTATTATTTTCTTCTAAAATCTATTCACAATTAAATATTCTAAATATTTAATTAGATTTTCCAAAGTCTATTCACAATTAAATATTCTAAATATTTAATTAAATCTTCTAAATTGCACTCACAATTAAATATTCTAAATATTTAATTAAATCTTCTAAATTCCACTCACAATTAAATATTCTAAATATTTAATTAAATTCTTCTAAAGTTTATTTGCAATTAAATATTCTAAATATTTAATTGAGTCTTCTATAGTTCTAAAATTAAATATTTCAAAAATATTTAATTTCCTCAAAATTCACACAAAATTAAATAAATTTATTTATTTATTTAACTAATTTGGGATTATCCTCAACAACCGTGAAACAAACTTCCAAAACAGAAAAATTATTTGTTCCAGTGCAAGCTTGTTCTTGTGGGTTGAAGACAAGGCTCCATTCTTCTCTCCAACCTCCCAAAAATTCTCCATCTTCCTCTCAACCTCTCCATCTCTCACCATTCAAATCTACTAGACAATCTCACAACCATTGATCTTTGCCAGCCAGGCTCTTGCCTGCAAAAAGCTATAAAAAGGATTGTTGGGTCTTTGAAATGATAGAGAAGCTTTCATATAGGAAAACTATAGCATATTTGCAATAGCATAACCTTCTAGTATTCATAGCATTCTAGCATCATAGCATAGCATAGAATCATTCCATATCATGGCCTATTCACCTCATATCATAGCATCCATAATTCATAGCCCCTGTGCATAATCTACAGCCCCTATGCATATCTGTATCAAAATTTTCACTCCACCAGCATATAAGATAGAGAAGTACTTTCCTTTGCACACTCGTTCTACAGGTTGCTATTCGGAGAAGATTTGCTTACACAATCTGACAGCAGCAGCTTCAAACAAATCCCTGGAGATAGAGGAAAATGGAATGGCTCTGAAGAAGCTCTATTTGTTTCATTTGAATTCAATTTATTTAGTTTTCTTTGGTTTAATGTTTCATTTTGTGTGATTTTTTTATCTTGTTTTGATACACATCTTTCTATCACACAGGTAGGACTAAGATGCCACCAATGGTGTCTTCGTCCCACAAGACTTGATTTGCTAATTCAAAAGGTGGGTTACCAAGATTGATGGTTACTTATGGGTTTAGGCCAGGTTGAAGGATGCAATATTCCTCAGGATGTAAAAAATGGGGTCTTAGGGGCCCATAACAAGTGACCTAAAGGGAAATTAATGCAAGAGGTGCTAAAATAGGTCCAAATTAAGTGTGAAAATGCAAAGGTATGCATTTTTCTACACTACATTTAGGCCCCACTTTAGCACCCATATGACACTATGTGCATATACAAGCTAAAGTACTTCAACAAGTAACTTTATAAAAGGATACTCATATGGATTCCTTAGGGAGAATGAATCCCCCACTATAGTCACCTACAAAACCACAATGTTAGGAACTGTGTCTTGCATCACAGATTCATTAGTAGCTCAAAAGTAATCCTCTTATCTAACTTGCCTAGCAAATTACATTTGAGGGTAGATGTATGCCCACCCTTGATTCTTCTTGCTTTATAGAGGTGGAATCAAGATAGAAAATCAACCACATCGAACTGGAAATGTCCATCATAGGGCATTTCCACGTACCATGCCAATTAGTGATAGACACTTGATGAGAACGGGAGTGAAACGATGATTCCAACACAACAAATGACATAAAAAATGGAGTTCAACTAGCTTAAAATGTGTTAATTTGAATTAAAAGAACTTTTCTTTTTAACAAAAATGACCTAAAAGTGCATGCATAAAAAGATAAAAGAGAGTAAATCATATTCATTTCATCTTTTTACCTTTTGCAGAGTGAGCTACCATTCTGAATAGATGTTGATCCACCCATTTGTGGATCAAGATTTTATAGGAGGCAATCGCACGGGGCTAGCTATAGCACAATGTGAGTGGATTTAGCTTTCTCTATACTTCAATTTAATCAATTTTTTATGTTTTTGTGAAATTTTTAAATGAAATTATAAGGTAGGGAAGGTTTTTCTTTCATTTTTTTAGATTGTCACAAAGTGTCCCACTTTGTTGGAAAGTGTCCTAGTTAAGGAAAAAGGTGTCTAGAACCCTTAATGAAGGTATTCTAGAGCAACTTTTGCACACTTTTGATTATTAAAGCACAAATTCAATATTTTTAGATGTTTTAGATGATGTTTTGTTTCTTTTCTTATGACAAACTATACCCCGATCATGCCAACACCTAGTCGGTCGAATGTTCAGCTGACTTCGAGTGCTCATCGATCAACTACCTAAGGAGGACGTGTAGATCCTCCTAGAGATTGGTCTTTACTCTAGGTCTATCTTGTGTTGATCATGTGATACCATGATGCCATGTTGATGGCACTAGTGGAGAGATGGGATGCATACACCTGCACATTCCACCTATCAATAGGGGAGATGATAGTCACGTTGGAGGATGTGCATCACATACTATGATTCGAGGAGAGAGGGTATTCTTAGCATAGGGAAGGAGTTTCAAATATATGTAGGTAGACACCAAGTGCCAAAATGATGCATAGGAAAATGGATACTTTTTAGGGTATCACAGTTTTTCCACTCAATCATTCACTAATGTCCTAGGAGTCCTAATTGGATTGACTAACAACCTCACAAGGTGAGTCAATTCTCAATTAGGAAGGACCTAGGAAGGGGTTCTTTTAGTTCTAATGGGTTCTCCACCAAGCAAATACTTGGAAAAGGAAATGTTGGAAAAAATAGTTTGATATGCAAAATGACCTAAAACTAGAAATGTAAGCTAAATGAGATATGCAAATAATTAAAATGTGCAACAGTAAGATAATATGTGTGTATGTGGGAAATTTGGAGATGTTCTGAGGATTTTGGAAATGCAAACAAGTTGCAAAAATATGTTGTGGAGGACTAAGATGCCCAGAATGGTGTATTAGTCCCAGGTATGTGCAGGATCATGATGGGCCAAAAAGTGGTGATATGATGGGTATTTGTAAGGTATATGGCTGACGACTTTTTTTTTACACAAAATTGATGAAATGAAAAGGGTTTTTTAAGGAGATTCTCAGCTTTCCACTAATATAAATTATGCTTTATTTTTAATTTAATAAATAATTATTATTTATTTGATAATTTATTATGGGTCAATGAGTTTGAATTGAATGCAATATCATATTATTTATTTTCTATTTGAATTATGACTAAAGTCCTTATTGATAGGCTGATTGAAAGACATCTATAGCTTTCAAACTATATCACATTTTTTGAATCCTAAACATGTGTCACATTCTATGCTTCATATACTATAGGATTAAGAATTTCATGAAGTTTTGACCAAGTTAAGGTGGTTAGACATACATGTTTTTATATTTTTCAAAAGTTGTAATAAAAAATTCATAATTAATTATTTACTTGGAAAAAAATTACAAAAAAATATGCATCACATTGGGACATGAGTCCTCTATTATATGTAAAATATTATAAAAAATATTATGATTTTATTGTGGTTAGGGTGGTCAGACAGACACTTCTTATTTTTTCCCTGAAATTTAAGTACTACTTCATTGAAATTTCAAATTTTCACCAAATAGATTTTTTTTCCTCTTAAATAAACCTCTAGTATTTTAGAAACTACATTCAATTTTCTACAAATTCTATTCTTACATATTTTTGAAAGAATATAGATAACTTATTCAAATTTTTATGTCAAGTTTCCTAACTCTGATTTTTCTAATTTTTTGCCACTTAAGAGCCTGTGTTTTTCCATGATGATCCTACACATACCCTCCTACTACTATTCTTTGGGGAAAATACAAAGTCTTTAGATCTCGGAACTAGATCTCAAAAAATATTTGAAAAATGAGCCTGGGAGGACTAATACGCCCAAGATGGTGTATTAGTCACGTTCTAAATTTTTGGAATTTCTAAGTGTGGTCCTAAAGATCAAGATATACACTTCATTCTTCACCAATTCTTCATATCTAAACTTGCTAAGAGACCTACAAAGCAAAGGAATTTGGATTGATTGATTATGGGGGTTTTCCTTGGTCAAACCCCTTGTTTGGTAATTAAACCTTGATGAAAAAGCAGAAATCTAAAAATTGAAATGTGTGTGTGCCCTAATATTAAGTGAGTCTAAGATTATGCAAGCTATAATATGAAGAAACCCTATTCAAATGTGTTAGAATAAGATTCCTAGAATGAAAATGTAAATGACCTACAAAGGAGATCTCTTATCACCTTAACAAGTCACAAACATGAAATGTACCTTCCTTATGTAGAAAATAGAGCAATAATGGAAGATAGAATCAATCAAGAAAAAAGTCCTTAGGATTGGATAAATGGCTAGTTACATCTCCAACCTAGAATCTCTCATGATCCACAATAGGCATCCATTACTAATCCCTGACAATGCTATATCTTGGCTTGGAAATAGACTTGAAAAAGCTGCAAAAACACAATAAAAGGATGCTCCAAAGCTCTGAAACTTCCTTCAACTTGCTCATCTTATGTCAACTTCTTTCAAATTATTATGAAAAATAGGGTGTGAATCTTACTTTTATAAGAATTTCTACATAATAATCTAGTTATTAGATCTCAAAGGCCAACAAAAGATTAAATAAATCCAAATATTTTCATTTCCTGCTCTTAATTCCTGAAAATAAAGCCCTTGGGACTAAGATTTCACCAATGGCATCTTGGTCCCACTAAGTGGGACTAAGATGCCACTAATGGAATCTTGGTCCCACTAAGTGGGACTAAGATGCCACTAATGGTGTCTTTGTCCCACAAGGCTTGATTTTCCAATTCAAAAGGTGGGTTACCAAGATTGATGGTTTCTTATGGGTTTTAGTCATGTTTAAGGCTGCTTTATGCCTTGGGATGCACAAAAAGGGGTCTTAGGGGCCCATAACAAGTGACATAAAGGGAAATTAATTCAAGGGGTGCTAAAATAGGTCCAAATTATGTGTGAAAATGCAAAGGTATGCATTTTTCTACACTACACCAACAAAAATTGGTTTTCAATTCATTTTACAATTCTCGTGCACAATTTTATCTATGTAAAGTATTGCCCAACTATAATTTCACTTTAAAAGTGATTCTTTTTAAATTTATCCTTTTACCCATTCACCAGTAGGTAAAAAACAAGAATACCCACACATTTCAACATTGTTAACTTCTCTATCTACTCTATAATAATTTTGGAATTTCGACTAATATTTTGCTAGTAAACATTTAGCTTTATACTAGAATTTTACATCTTGAAATTAACCATTTAACATACTAAGATTCCTATTAATTGTTTTAGATATTTTGACATTGGATTTCAAACTGATCCACTAGCAAGGCTCCCTCCTCTACCAATGATAGTGCAAGGACATTGATGGAAATTGTAAAGCATTCTTATTATTTTTAAGCATGGAAATCAATTGTGGACTGTTTTCAAAGATATAGGAGAATATAAGATGATACCAAAATCATTTAATAACTTTGGCAATTGACCTCTATTTCTACTAGGTGTTCTTTTAAATTATACAATGAAATTTTGAAGCTTGTTTGGACTTTAAAAACTAATGTTGAGGTGTTTAAACAATTGCAAGTCATGAAAATGGGTGTTGGGAATATTTAGGGTAGTAGAAAAAAAAAATTATAAGTTTCTCAAGATAGAAATGATCCCTAAGTATTCCCAATGTGGAAAATCCCTATTCTAGAGCCCAAGGAGTTCCTAGCACAGGTTTTAAGCTCACAAAATTCCCCAAAACAATGCTACATGATGGAGCATGTAACATAGTTTTTTAAACCTAAAATAAAATGCACATGAGAATATGCAACTATATTGGCCACCCTCTGAACTCATTGTGAAGAATAATTTTTGACCAATAAGATGTCTAGTGCATGACATGAAGGCCAACACAAATTTAAACTTGGTCTCTCCTTCCCAAGCTCTCTTAATGCACTCTCATTCCATGTAGATTTTCCATGACCTTGAGCGCCCAAAAAAACTAATAAAATAGCCAATGCAAAGCTTGAAACTTAGTAAAAAAATAAAATTTAATTAACCTTTAGAAATTGTGCTTTGTGTTGGGTTATAAAAATGCATTAAGACATAATTTTCATGAGAGTATGGGCCCCATCCTATTCTTAATGATCAAAGGAACTATCAAAAAATAGAAAATGTAGTAAAAAAATTAATATACTATAGGATTGAAATGAGGAGGGCCCTTTTAAAATGCATGGCTACACTTAGTAGCCGTGTGCCTTTACCTTTTCATTTAAAAAAATGTATTTTCCCTTTGAAAACTTTTAAACATTCACATGCCTACATTTGGAGAGTATATCAAACATTTAAAACTACTATTTCCCCTCTTTTATTAATTTAAAAAATTAAAAATGTTTTAAAATTTTTCAAAATAAACTTTTTAAAAAAATTGGTAATTTGATGCATTGCAACCAAACTAACGCTATTGCTGCTATGGGAACACATGATGTTCAAGGGATGAAAAAATTTAAACGGGTTCTTATAATTTTTGTTGATCCAATTGTTCGATCTTTGTAATTTGAATAGCATGCTACATTTTAGGGGCTCATTTGTAATTCCATTTAGTAGGAAACTTAAATGAAATTGACTCTCACACTCATCCAATTACCATGAAACAAGAATAGTGATAGAATATGAAGACCTAAAAAATTGTTGGAATGAAGAAATTTTTACATTTTTATGATGCTCTATGGACCCACCCAAAAATTCAGGAACATTTAAATCAGCCTCAAAACTTGTCTAATCAGCATGAAAATGGGTTTTCAAGCTCCTCGTCAATTATTTAAACTTTGTGCCAAACATAATTTGAAAAAAAGCTCCATAGCATGAGATATTAATACTAGTATTTTTGTGCTAGCCTATCATCATGGTATCTAAAATAAAAGGGTTTTGCAGTCAACTTAAGGATAATTTTACACTAGAAATAAGGTGAAACTATAGGTTTCAACACACATAATATTAACCCCCTATTTATGGGGTTAGATAGGTTAATCTATTTGTGGGTGTTAGGAAGGATATTAAATGGGAGCCTCCAAAGGAAGGTTGGTTAAAGATCAACTTCATTGGGGTAGTGCATGGCAACCTAAGGATGGCTAGAGCAGGGTGTGTCATCAACAATCATGAAGGGAGGATACTAAGGATGGTTGTGAAGAAGGTGGGAAGGGAAACCGACAACAAAGGTGAAATCCAAACGGCCCTATTGGGATTATTTATACAAAGGAAATTAAAATGTGATAAAATCCACCTGGAAGGAGACTCACAACTCATAGTCAATACAATTCAGACAAGAAAAACTCCAAATTGGAAGTTGGGGAATTGGCTTAGGAAAATTGAGGAGTTTATTCAATTGTTTGAAGAATTCACTCTTAGAACACACATATATCAAGAGGGAAATGAATTTTTTGATGATGTAGTGAAGAAAATAGTGGATATGATAGCAGAGGATATTAAAGTCACATAAATGGATGATTAGCACACTTTTCACAATCGTCTCATCAAATCATAGGCTCTCTATCACACATAAGCCAATAAGATGGGATGACAATCTGTTGCAAGTATGTTGTTGGTGTTCTCATTGATTTCAATAGTTGGTCATTGATTTCAATAGTATGGAGATTGATGGAGATTTCTAGTGTTGGAGTTTTTGGTGGTACTATCATTAGTGCTATCAGTAATGATGCTAATATAGATGTGTTGTGATTTGATTGAGAAGGTGTTGTCATGTTGTCATCAGTGTTTTCATTGATTTCTTGAATGGTTGTGATGTAGTTATAGTAAGTTCACTTGTTTTCCAAGTGATTTTGAGAAAATTTGAATAAAAGAGTGTCCAATGTGATAGAGGTGTGTTTAGTGATATGCTCCAAATTTCATCAGGGTTGAATATATTCTTGTTTAGTTTGGATAAGATGATAAAAGGTGCTGAGAGGTGCTATATCTAGAGTTTTAGGTTCTCAATCATTTTATAGTGAAAGTTATGTTTGATAGTTTTTTTGTCTATGAAGAAGGGGTTTCTGGTCTCAAAAATTTAGAAATGTGCTTATATTATCTGTATCCACCTTCCCTTGGAGTTTTAGGTGTTGAGGTGTTCAAAAAGGTTAGTTAGTAAGTTGTATGTATATGGAAGTGTGTCTGGTTGCACAAAAGTAAAGTATTTATTATTTCAAGTTGTTGTGGTAGAGTTGTAGAATATTCTGATGATGCTGGAATATTTTGAGATGTTGTGTGGATGCTATGAAGTCTTTCTATGTGTCTTGCATGACCTGAGGAAGAATTTAAGTGGTCACTTGTAACTTTTTAGTGGAATTTTGGCTAACTTGGCATGCTAGCACTATTTGTGGAGGTACCTCATGGATTGTGGATGTGTTGAGTAGTGTGGTGATATATATTTGGGTCCTAGTTAAACCTTGGTGTGGCCATCCTTCACTTCTTTCCACCAAATAAGTATTTGGTGCCGACCTATTTTGGTATTGCATATTTTAGGTGCATACACTTCACTAAGGTTGACCTAATTCATATTGTTTAGCTCGTGGATGGTATAAACACAAGATGAATTTGGTGTAGATCTACATGGAAAGTGTGGAAGATGTGAATTTGATTAAGTGTGGTGATTTGAGTGTGACCTTAAAGCCTATGTGAGGACAAATATTTTGGCACCCAAGGTTCTCTTGTAGTTCTAGCATTTTTCACCTAAAAGGAGAGAGATGGGCCAAAATGGACAATGTCCCCAATCAAAACTAATACAAATATGGATGAAATATGACTAAATATAATGTGTAAATGCAATAAAATAGTAAAAGAAATGAATTATTAATGTAAAACCTAAGACATGTAAGTTGTTTGAAAACACATTGTGAAATGCAAAATGACCTAATAATGCAAACAAATAATAACATAAGTGAAAAATATTGGAGAGGTGCACCTGGAAACTGGAATGTGATGTAGAGAGACTCTAAGATCCTGTAGAATTTTTTGTTGAAGCCAACTGGGACTCTTACGCCAAGCTAGGTGACTTTGTCCTAGTTTGAGGAGATTCTGCCAGAATAAGTTTTAGCCAAAAGGGTATCTTGGGAAATTTGGGGCAGGAATCTATAGCTCACAGTTTGCACTCCTCTTCTTGACAGGTGTCTAGATCTAAAACTATAGAAATCGGGCTGAAAAAGGTATCCATGCTTCACTTAGGGCTTTTTTGACTTGGATGACTTTGATGGATTGGTAACACCTTTAAACACCTTTTTGTTTGAAAAATACACATACGAGACCTACAATACACACATGCAAAGAGGGAGAAAAGGGTTAAGGCTTAGAGAATAGGGTTTTTCCTTGGTCAAACCCCAATTTGGTAATCAAACCCTTGAAAATGAAATGAAATAAAGAGAGAATGATGAATGAACATGCAATGGTATAGCTCACCAAATCCTTGATGTAGAAATCGAAAGATATGCAAGTAGATGCTCCAATGGATGCTTGATAATGCTTAGAATGCTTGAGAATTATGAATGTATGTATGCTAATGTGTGGATGAATGTATTAGACTAATTGGGGGGTGAAAATGAGAGTCTCAAACCCATTATTTATACTTCATTTTACAATATTTCCCAAAAATAACACATCATAGGCCAACCTTAAGGTTAAGAGAATAATATCCTACCATAAATTTAAAATAATTTTTACTTTTGTGCCTAGTGGGACTAAGTTGTCCCAAGTGGCAACTTGGTCCCACTAGGGAAATTTTACTGGGTGTCAGGAATTAAAGTGTATTTATTGATGTTTAGTGGAATTATTCTCAAAAATACACTTAAGTAGGGCCGAAAAGTGCATTAAGGGGTCATTTAAACATAAGAAAGGGTCAAATTAGTGAAGAAAAGCCTAGAAAAGCATGAGAGTTTGTTACAAATCTTTACAACACTTTGAAATAAGACTTGGTAAATGATAAAAAGAGGTTATTTAGGTGAATTATAATAAAAAGGGCCTAGAAAAGTGTGAAAGTGGGTTACAACACTTCACAACACTTTTACAAGACATCATAGAATTATTAATGATTCACAAGGGTCCAAGACCTAATGTTAATGTGTTGGCCACATTACAACATTAAATATAGGAAAAATCAATCCAAAATCACTAGGAGGGCCTAAACATGAGAAAAAGTAGAAGGGTTGCTTTTTTCGTGTTTACAGTTAACCCCCACATTAGTGAGGGGATGAACCTACTTCAAACTTACACTAAAGTAGCCAAACATGCAATCAAGAGGTGTTTCAATGAACTAATGCTAGGAAGATGAGACAATGACAATCAATATGGATGATCAAGCCCCCAGGGTGAAGATCCCATGGAAAACTAAACATGAGCACAAGAAACACACATGAGAATGATGTAAATGAAGATGGAGAGAAAGAGATGGGAAAGAGAGTTGGATGAAGCTTTGATCATGTGTCCATCCTATTGTGGATCAGATCTAGGTTGTTTGTTTCGAAAAAGAAATGTATACTCACTCTACTTGGTGATGGAACTCATGGTTTCCAATTGGGTGAGAAGGCCAAAAAGGTGAGAAACATACACTCATGGCTGGTATGCACTCACACCCATGCAGGTGGCTATGTGGAAAGTCATGCCTCAGAATGGGCTTCCCGCTCAACCATACCAAAGTTATACATCCTAATAACTTTAGTAAGGTGCCACAAAAGAAATTTTCATTTTGAGCTTCACGAGACAAGAAAAACTTCATATGCTTGGAGCTCATGAACAAACACGATGGCACCAAAGACATGCAAACTATGTTATGCAAGGTGGCCATATAACAAATGCAAAATGAAACATGCAATTGAATGCTCAAAGGAGTCTTTCTTAGTCCATGTGAGGTCTTTAACTTAGGGAACATTGTATCTAATGTGTCCAAGAGAGGACCATTGAAAGAATAGAAAATTCACAACTTTAGGGATACAGTGTGGCATCAAGCCACAAAGAGGAATGTAATATGCTCACATAGATCACTCTTGTGAAGGAAATCACACCCAATGTCATCCACAAAGTGACAAAATGCATCGTATAATGTAAGAAGGTTGTACTAAGAACTAAGGAAAAAATGGAAATGAATTTAATGCCAATGTATGCCCCCACTTTAAAGGAATTCCTACACAACATACTATGAGAAATTACTTTAAAGTAGCGAATGAAAAGTGCAAACAAGAAAGAAGACATGAGAGCCAACTTGGAAAGCCCCTATGCCAAGTCATATGTTTCTGAGTAAGGCTATGTCATGTGAAGGAAAGGAAAAGGAAAAGAAAGGGGTTGCTCAAAAAATAAAATCACCAAACACATAAGGATCTATGGATTTTGGGTTAATATGTTCTTTTTTGCAATGTTTTGTAAGGAGCTCAAAATTGTCATCGTCCCCCAAATACATAGAACTATAAGAATGACACAAAGAGAGTGAAAACAAAGAAAAAGAAAGATCCATTTGGGTCAACATGGAAGAGACATAGGATGTTGCAATGCTTTGCATCATCCCCAAAAGGAAAAAATAAGAAGAAAGAAAAGGTGAATGAAAATTGAAAAGATTTTGGGTCAACATGAGAGAGACATTTCAGTCTCAATGCCTCATGTCATCCCCAAAAGGAAAACACAAGAAAAAGAATAACAAAAAGAACAAGAAAAGGGGCATTTTGGTTCAACATAAAAGAGACATTTTGATCTCAATGCCTTGCATCATCCCCAAAAGGAAAACAAAAGCAAAATCCAAAAGTAAAAGGAAAAGAAAAAGTAAAGCGGCCTTTTGGGTCAACATGAAAGAGACATTTCAGTCTCAACACCTTGCATAATCTCCAAAAGGAAAACACAATCAAAAGACAAAAGAAAAAGGAAAATAAAAAGTAAAGGAAAAAGTTATGCACATCATATAGAAGAATGAAGGTATAAATATAGGAATGTCACAAAGAGAGAGAGCATCAAACATCACTTTACGGGGGAGCATGTTACACACAAACAAACACACAAAAGAAAAAGAAAAAGAACAAGAAAATGTAAAAGAATAGTAAGGAAAAAGTGAGTCAACCATCGAGCAAGTCATCTACTCCCAATCTCAATTAGTATAACAAAAAAGTGAATAACTCTACTAAGGGACAATGGCAAATGCATTACTAGGAAAAGGATAGCAATTTCTTGCCCCCACTAAGTGTAAGAAAATAATTAGCCGACGTAGGTGATTGGAAAGCTCATGTAATAGTGAGAAGAGAATATTCTACAACTACTACATGAAAAGGTGTTCGATGGTGGTTTAAGAAGTTATAGGATAGTAATTATCGCCATCAAAATGATACTTGCTCATTATTTTTTTCAATTGATGACACTCATCACTTCCATGTCCAATAATATGATGATATGCACAATGTGGAACATTAGCATCTTTAGGATAGATCACCAACCTATTCATAGTTGGTAATAGTATGATTCCTTCGTTTAAAAGTATTTACAATTTCCTTTCACATTCAGGTGGTGGATGAAGGGGAAACTTGATTTTTTGTAACTTGTAAGGCCTCAAGATGCGTTTTCTAGATTCAACCTTTTCTCGAATACAAGGAGCAGGGGTAGGAGGACCCAAAGTGATCCTATCATCCTTGTCATTATTTGTAGGTAAGGGTTGTTCAGATTGAAGGAGGACATTAAAATCTGGAGAAGAATCAAAGAACACCATGTCATCATCACGAAGTCTCCAATATTCTCTAGGAGGCTCGCTGTTATGAGGAGGATATTGATATCCTAACCCTATTGTGTTTTCATCTTTTGGATTTTTTTCTAAAAGTTTATGAATGTGATGCAATGAAAAGGAAGAAACCATCACTCACGTGATTACAAATTTTACAATCAGGGAATCAATCCCTTGTATTCCTTCAAGTTCACAAGAGAACTACTCAAAACAATGACTTTTACAAAGGCACAAATCTGAGCTTTCAATTTCTCTCAACTTTATTTGCCTCACCTAGGTCATTTCCTCTTTTCCTTAACCTAGTCTCTTGGCAAAAACCAAGTTCTTCTTAACCTACACAAACCACAACACAAAACTAACTCTCTACCCAGACCCTTTCCAGGCTCTGATACCAACTTATGCAGTGCAAAGGAAGACAACAAACTCACTGAAAACAAATCTCAACCACTATGGGTTTCAATCCAAAAAACTCACCTATCTTCACAAGAATTCCTCATAAAACAATGGCACAAAATTGATTTTCTAACAACTCTGACCCAAACAAGGTTTCTCCAGATCTTCCAACTCCTTAGAAACTTCAACACAAACAAAACAAACCTTTACAAATACTACCCCTTCATTGAATTCACAATTCCTTCATAAACTATTTACATTCCTTGTATCCTAGCAATAAGGGACTTTCAACAATAAATTTGTATACATACCTCAAACCAAGACTGCAGGAGACTTTTGGGATACCTTTTAATCCTTTTTAAAACATATCAAAGTTTGAGATGACTTTGTTTTGTAACAATGCCATTAAATAATGACTATCATCTTCCCTTTTAAGCTCCTAACCATTACTTGTAACACACCAAATTAGGTCTATCAAAGCTTAATAATCCATCAAATTTTCATTCCCATAACCATTTTTATAAACCCTAAATCTTAGGCTTCTTAAACACTGTTTTATAGACTGAGACACAGTTTTATCGTCAGAAACTTTAATCTCACTCACTTTACTCTTAACCTTCTAATCTAAAACCTTTAGAACATGAAAATAAATTCAAAAAGGAGTGACCTTACAAAAAACCAATAATTTTCATTGGTAAATATAAGAGAAACATACATTTGAAGGCTCCATGTTACCCTAAATTAGGGTTTTGGCAATCTTCAAAAAATATGCAATATCTTTCACTAAACTTCTTGAAATTGCTTGGAACAAATTAAGAATGGAAGGTTAAGAGTCACATTAGTTTGGTTCACTCGAAAATTAGTTATAAACTGAAAGGTAATGATGAATTTCCTTTAAAAAGGCCTTGTAACAAATTGAGAAGGCCTGGGTGAATGAATGAATGAATTAGATCAATGGAAAGCTCTGATTATATTCATCTTCTTTAGAAATTCATTGTTTTTCAAGCCTAGTTTCATGGTTTTGTATGGGTAGGAATGCTTGGTTAAATTTTTTTAAGTGTTAGAATATTCAATCACCTTCTATTATTAATTTTTTCAATGCAATTTTAGAAAGTTTAGTGAAAGATATTGCATATTTTCTATAGATTGCCAAAACCCTAATTTAGGGTAACAGGGAGCCTTCAAATTTGTTTTTTTCTTCTTTTTTCCAATTAATTTTTTTTGTTGGTAAGTTCACTCTTTTTTGGATGTATTTTCATGTTCTGAATTTTTTACATCATAAGGTTAAGAGTAAAGTGAGTGAGATTAAAAATTTTGACTGTAAAATTGTGTCTCAGTCTGCTAAAATAGTGTTTAAGCCTAAGACTTAGGGTTTATAAAAATGTTTATGGGAATGAGAATTTGATGGATTATTAAGCTTTAACATACCTAATTTGGTGTGTTCCATGCAATGGTTAGGAGAAATTGATGGTGGAGATAGGATATTCAATAATCCCTAGTTACCATTTACTTAATTAGGCTTAAAAGGGCAGATGAAAGTCATTATTTCATGGTCTTGTTACAAAATAAATTCATCTAAAACTCAAATGATATGTTTTAAAAAGACTTAAAAGGTATCCCAAAAGCCTCTTGTAGTCTTGGTTTGAGGTCTGTATAAAAATTTATTGTTGACAGTCCCTTATTGATGGGCTACAAGGAATGCAAATAGTTTATGAAGGAACGGTGAATTCAAGGAAGGGGTAGTCTTTGTAAAGGTTTGTTTTGTTTTTGTTGAATTTTCTAAGGAATAAAAAGATCTTGAGAAACCTTGTTTGGCTCAGAGTTGTGAGAAACTTGGTTTTGTACCATTGTTGTATGACGAATTCTTATGAAGATAGGTGAGTTTGTTGGATTGAAACCCATAGTGGTTGAGATTTGTTTTAAGTGAGTTTTTTCTCTTCCTTTGCACTGCTTCAAGATGTCATGTTTAGTTTTTGTGTCACATCCTTGTTTTCTTAAAATGGTAAAACCATTTCCATAGGTTTCTTCAAGGTTGATTGGAGTATTTGTAACTTTGTTATCATAGAATGGTTGAGGGGTTTCTTGTTTAGAAGAACTAGGTTCACCTGATGAAGGGAACTTAGGTATTTCATTTGTTTTAGGATGTAAGTAACCAAAAATATCAGGAGATGAGACTGTAGAAAGGTCTTGTTGTTTAATGGATGGATAAAATGATGCATTGGATTTGAGGTTTTCAAGGCATTTATTTATGAACTTATTCATGGTATCATCATCTTCTCCAATGACGTCAACATCACTAGGAGGAAATTCAAGTGAAGTTGAAAGAGAATGAGGAAGCTCAATGTCATTAGGATTAGTTCCAAAGGCACTACTTGAAATTTCAACTAAGGATTTTAATCACATCCAAAACTTATTAAAAAACATAGCCATGATGCAAATGAATGAAAGAAAACTACACATGCAAGAAATAGAATAAAATGACAAATCTACAAATAGTAACAAAGATGGAATAAAAAAAATAGAAATGTAGATAGTGATTTGAAAATGACAGAAATTACAATTTAGCATGTGCAAAAGGACTAAGTCACCCAGTGTCACGAATTAGTCCCATTAGTAGTATGAAAATGTAGAATTTTGTTTATTTTCAATAAAACATGATGCAAAAATGCAAGCTATATGAGTTTTTCACTAGTACAATTCTTAAAACCCTAGGATGCAACTTAAAAAATTCTAATGCAATCTATTCCTAGGATGTAAATGCACTTGAAATCAAAAGTAAAATGTTCACCAAAATGTGGACAAAGATTTTGGCACCCAAGGTTCTCTTACACTTCTAGGGTTTTTCACCTAAAAGGAGAGAAATGGGCCAAAATGGGCAATGTTCCCACTCAAAAAAAATACACATATAAATAAAATATTCCTAAATGTAATGTCTAAATGCAATAAACTGATAAAGGAAATGACTTATTAATGCAAAATCTAAGAAATGCAAGTTGTTTGAAAACACATTGTGATATGTAGAAAGATAGATTAAATGAAATAAAGAACAAGATAAAGATGTTAAATAGAAATTGTACACCTGGATGTTAATGAAGGAAAAAATGAAGATTTGGCACCCAAGATTATCTTGCACTTTTAGGGTTTTTCACCTAAAAGCAGAGAGATCTAGGCCAAAATGGAAAATGTCCCCACTCAAAACTAATGCAAATATGGATGAAATATGCCTACATGTAATGTATAAAGAAAATAAACTGATAAAAGAAAATGAATTATTAATGTAAAACCTAAGAAATGTAAGTTTTTTGAAAACACATTATGATATGCAAAATGACCTAAGAATGCAAACAAATAATAACAAAAGTGAAAGAGATTAGAGAGATGCACCTGGAAACTGGAATGTGATGCATAGAGGCTGTGGAATCTCACAAAATTTGTTGTTGAATCCAACTAGGACACTTACGCCAAGCTGGGTGACTTAGTCCTATTTCAAGGAGATTCTGCCAAAATAGGTTTCAGCCAAATGGGTATCCAGAAATGGAGAAATCACTTTTTAGGCCTGGAAGTGGGACTAATTCTCCACTGATGGCGACTTAGTCCACTTAGGAATCTTGGGAAATTTAGGGCAAGAATCTATAGCTCTTAGTCTACACTCCTCTTCTTGATAGGTGTTTGGATCTAAAACTACTAAAATCAAGCTGAAAAGGGTCTCCAAGCTTCACTTAGGGAATTTTTGACTTGAATGAATTTGATGGATTGGCAACACCTTTTAACACCTTTCTCTTTAACAAATCTACATACAAGACTTGGAAAAAACACATGCAAAGAGAAGAAAAAGGGTTAAGGGTTAGAGAATAGGGGTTTTCCTCAGTCAAACCCCAATTTGGTAATCAAACCTTTGAAATGAAATGAAATAAAGAGAGAATGATGAATGAACAACATGCAATGCTACAACTCACCAAACCTTTGATGTAGAAATCTAAAGATATGCAAGGAGATGCTCCAATGGATGCTTAATAATGCCTAGAATTCTTGAGAATTATGAATGTATGTATGTTAATGTGTGGATGAATGTATTAGACTAATTGGGGGGTGAAAGTGAGAGGAAAACCCTTTATTTATACTTGATTTTACAATATTTCCCCAAAATAACACATCATAGGCTGACCTTAAAAGAATAATATCCTGCTAGAAATTTAAAATAATTTTGATTTTTGTGCCCAGTGGGACTAAGTCACCCTAGGTGGCGACTTGGTCCCACCAATGCAATTTTACTGGGTGTTAGGAATTAAAGTGTATTTAATGATGTTTAATGGGATTATTCTCAAAAATACACTTAAGTAGGGCCAGAAAGTGCATTAAGGGATCATTTAAACATAAGAAAGGGTCAAATTAGTGACAACAAGCCTAGAAAAGCATGAGACTTTTTTACAACTCTTTACAACACTTTGAAATAAGGCTTGGTAAGTGATAAAAAGAGGTTATTTAGATGAATTATAATAAAAAGGGCCTAGAAAAGTGTGAAAGTGGGTTACAAAACTTCACAACACTTTTACAAGACATCATAGAATTCTTAATGATTCAAAACGGTCCAAGACCTAATGTGAATGTGTTAGCCACATTACAACATTAAATCTAGGAAAATCATGCCAAAATCACTAGGAGGGCCTAAACATGCGAAAAAGTAGAAGGGTTACTTTTTTTTCTGTCTACACTATGATTTCAACTATAGTGAGCAAAAGGTGTCTATATTTTTAATGTGCTTGAAATTATTGGAGGTAGTGAGTCAAAGATTGTGGATGGCATAAAGTTCTATTTGTGGATTTCTCCTATTTCCTTGAGATATTGAATCTCTTTGTAATAGTTTTCCTCTTGTCTTCTTTCTTCTTGGTAGTGAGCCACCTAGCAATGAGCATTTCTTTTTTTGGGCATTGAACCATTGGCAATGAGCCTAATTGCATTCGATTTTTCTATTCATGTAAATGTGAGATAATCCTTACTGTATTTTTTCCCTTCCTGTGTTTTCCATTTAAATTTGGTGTTCTTATGTGTTTGTATGTGTTTGCATTACTATTTCATATTTTTACATTCTGCTAATTCATGATAATGGTTTAAGGGCTAACAAGGGTTTGAATGTTGACGAGGGATTGATTTTTTTTAATGTACAATTGATTCACGCCCATATCAATTGTCTTGCGCATCTACAAATTGGTATTTGTGTTGTAGTTCCTTGGATAAAGCTTAACTGCTTGAGGTATATCCAAATGGAACACATGAAGGGTGTCAAAGCTCTTGTGTTCAATGGTACAAAGTATACTTACTGGAAGGCCAAGATGGAATCCTTTCTAGTATCCCTTCTACATTTGGTGTTTGGTAGTCAACTGAAAAAGGATATACTATGCCTGTTGCTAGTTTGACAAGTGATGATGAAATCGAGGAATATGAGAGCAATGGAAAAGCAAGGAATTCTATTCTAAGTGGTCTTTCATATTTTGAACTTGGAAAGGTGATAAGTCTAAAATATGCTAAAGATGTCTAGACAAAGTTAGAAATTATTTATGGAGATGATAAAGTCAAGCAAGTGAAGATGTAGAACTACAAAGCCAATTTGAAACCTTGTTGACAAGTAAATATGAAGATATTATTGCCTACATGTTCAGATTAGATGAAGTTTTCAATGCCATCAATGGTCTTGGTGGTAGGCTAGAAGAAAGAGAAGTGGTGAAAAAGGTATTAAGAACTCTACCACAAACTTATAGTCCTAAATTTTTTTCTATTGAGGAAGCTCAAAATTTGGATAATTATTCTAGAGATTAGATTTTTGGTGCTTTAATTTCTTATGAACTGAGAGGGTTTTTCCAAGATTCTACAAAGAAATAAATTTATTTTAAAGTCTATGAGGAAAAGAAGGTTGATGAATCCGATCTAGATGACCTTAATGAGGTGGAAGCAAATTTTGTAAGGAGATTGAAAAAGGGTATTGGAAAATGTAGAGGTAAGTTACCTTTTAAATGTTTTAATTATGGAAATATAGGTCAATATGCTTCTAAATGTCTAATCAAAGTTGCAAATGACAAACCTAAGGATCATAAAAGTAAATATGTTAAGAAGAGTTAATATGTGGACAATGACAATGTTGTATCTGATGATGAAGAATTTGACTAGATCTTGATGAGGATAGTGATGAATTCTTGTTCATGGCTCTAAAAGTTTCAATTAATTCTCATAATCTTGGAAGATTTGTGATGGAAAGTACTCCAAAAATAGGTCACAACACTAAAGGAACTATGGTGACTCATTTTCATGGAAGAGAAGAGCAGACTGACTAGATAATTGATAGTGGGTGCTTAAATCATATGACAGGTGACAAGAGTAAGTTTGTTAAACTTCAGAGGTATGAAAGTGGTCTTGTTAATTTTTGTGGTTATACATCTAAGATTTGTGGAAAAGGTTCAATTATTTTTTATGAAAAGCATAAAATAGATGATGTTCTTTATGTCAATGGTCCTTAGCATAATATTTTAAGTGTAGGATAGATGTGTGGTAGAGGATATAATCTTGTGTTTTAAGATGATCACTGTGAAATCAAAAAAGGAAGATATGGTACTTTGGTTCCTATAGGAACAAGGACAAAAGGAAATGTTTATCAACTCAAAGGTAGTGGTGTTAAATGCTTCATGTCTCAAATCAATGAAAGTTGGCTATGGAATAGAAGGATGGGTCACATAATTTTTGATAGCCTCGTGAAGATTATTTCTACTAGTTCTACTAATGTTGTGAGAGATATTCCAAAGATTATAAAGCCTATCAATGTAATGTGTTAGGAATGTCAGTTTGGAAAGAAAACAAAGAAGAGGTTCAAGACTAAGGAATATTATATTGCACATCCTTTAAATTTGGTACATACAGACCTATGTGGACCTACTAGTATAAGAAGCTCATATGGTGATAGGTATTTCATGCTATTGATTGATGGTTATTCTAGAATGATAGGTGACATTTCTCAAAGAAAAATAAAAAGGTCTAGATAAGTTTAAAGCATTTAAGTTTATGGTCGAGAATGAAATGTATGTGAAACTCAAATGCTTAAGGTCTAACAAAGGTGGTGAGTTCACCTTCAATGAGTTTAATATTTTTTGTGAAGATCATGAGATAAAGGGAATTTATCAGCTCATAGGAGTCCTAAAAAAATTAAGCTGTTGAGAGGAAGAATATAACAGTTCAAGAAGAAACTAGGAAAATGATGAGGGAAGAAAATCTACTAGATGTTTATTGGAGAGAAGCAATTCATATTGCAGTCTACATTCTTAAGAGAGATCAAGAAAGAGTAAACAATTCAAAGACTCTCTATGAATTATGGTATGGTAAACTTCTTACTGTGAAATATTTCATAGTTTTTGCAAGATAATGGTATATCAGAAGAGATGAAGCAAACTTAGGAATGTTTGATGCAAGATCTAATAAAGGAATCTTCCTTGGATACTCTACAAGAAGTAAGGCCTACCGATGCTACAATAAAAGGATGAAGAGGATAGTTGAGAGTGCAAGTGTCAAAGTGGGTGTAGAACCATTGTAGAGCTTTGTATTGATAGAAGGATATGAATATGATGAATCCCCGTGTAGTGAATAAAACAAAGATGAGAAGGAAAAATAGATGATATTTTAAGAGGAAAAAGCTCCAAAAAATATCCCTAAGACTCTAAAGTATGTGTAGAAGAACCATTCTAAAGATCAAATCATTGGAGATAAGAGAAAAGGTGTGTTGACAAGAAGAAAAGGTGCTATGATAGATGAATAATTAAACTTTTGTTTACTTTTAGAGGTAGAACCTAAATCTATAATTGAAGCATGAAAATATGAAAACTATATTAAAGCTATGAAGGAAGAGTTAGAGCACATTGAGAAGAATTTGACCTGGGAATTGGTCCCAAGACTTGTGAATAAGAATGTGATAGGAAAAAAGTGGGTTTTCATAAACAAGGTGAATGAGGATGGAAAATTTCTTAGAAATAAAGTTAGACTTGTGTGTAAGGGCTACTCACAAGTGGAAGGAATAGATTTTGAGAAAAAAATTTCTCCAGTGGCAAGAATGGAATCTATTAGAATGTTTTGGGCTTTTGCAGTACATAAAAACTTAAAACCTATACCAAATGGATGTGAAGTTTGCATTCTTGAATGGTGAGTTGGAAGAAGAGGTATGCATTGAATAACCAAAAGGATTTTAATTATTAGATGATGTGGATACATTCTATAGATTGAAGAAAGCATTGGATGGACTCAAATAAGCTCCTAGAGCTTGGTATGCAAGACTGGATAGGTACTTGTTGTAATAAGGACTTAGGAAATTTATAGCAGATAGCAAAATTTACTTCAAGGTTGAGGGTGAAAAATCCCTAATTGTGGTAGTGTATGTGGATGACATAATCTTTGGAGGTGTGTCGTAGAAAAAAATACCCTTTTCTTGACATGAGATTAATTGGACTTAATGAGGCCTTGATTCAAGTGTTGTGAGGCATTTTATGCATCCACACTAGGTCTTGGAACCTTGCAAATTGAATAACATGTTTTTAATGATTTCTAGTGAAGGCATTGTGAAGTTTTGTAAAACATTTCTACACTTTTCTAGACTCTTCTCATTATATTTCACCTAAATATTCCCTTTTTATCCCTTATCAAGTCCTATTTCAAAGTGTTGTAAATTCTTGTAACAAGCTTTCATGCTTTTCTGGGAATATCTTCATTATTTATCTTGTTCTCATGCTTTATTTGACCCCTTTATGCTCTCATATGCTTAATTAAGTGTACTTTTGTGTATTACCCTAACAAACAACATTAAATAAAACATATTTCTTGACAAATTTTTAGGTCCTAGATGGGACCCATTCGCCATGGGTGGTGAATGAGTCCCCCTTGGCCCCAAATTCAAAATATTTTAAATTTCCTTTTGGGATTTAATTCAAAAACAATTGTTGTTGGCCTGTGATGAGCTATGAATGGGAAGCTAAGTCACAAGTGTGTATAAATATGTGATTTTAACCTCATTTTGGCATCTCTTATCTTCTAATCTCTAATCTCTCATTCATCTCTTAATCTCATTCACATCATTTATTCATTAAGCAAGTTAGGACTTTCACATTGCAAGTCATCAATTTAGCTTCCTAAGACATCCAAGGGAAGATTCTACATGTTATGTTGCAAACTTTCAAGATCAATCATCATGGAAAGGTAATCTATTCCATTGTTGCATGTTTCATTCCTTTCTTTCATCATTTCAGTTTAATTACCTAAATGGGGTTTGACCAATGCAAACCACCATGCCTTAACAATCAACATTTATCTTTCTCTTTTTGTGTGTTTGCAAATTTAGGTCCTTTAGATATTTGGAAATCATTGAAGATCAATTTTCAAGGTTACTAAAGTCCTCTCCTCATTCAACAAGTCAAATAATCAACAAAAATTCACTTTCAAACTCAAATCTGATAGTTTCAGAAGTAGACATCTATAGGAAGCAGAAGTGCAGATCTAGCTCCACAGAATCTATTCCTGAATTTGTAGATTCTTGTAGGTGGAAAATTTTTCCACTCATGGTGAATGAGTCCCATCTATAGGCCTAAAAAAGTGGTTTTGTCATAATTCAGCTCCTAGTAGTTAGAAACTTGTTTCCTAGACTTTTCATCAAAAATCCATCCATCCTTACATTAATCTTGAGTGAAAAATTGTCCATTTTGGGCCCATCTTTCTCCTTCTAGGTGAAAACCCCTAGGAGAGCTAGAAAGCAAGTGGGTGCCAAATCCTTCATTTCATTTTGGTGAACCTATTATTTGAATCCCCTCTTTTATAATTTTGGAGTCCATTAATCATTCTAGAGTTGCTTGCATTACATTAGTTAGTTTTCATTCTAGAGTTTCATTTTTGCATGAGTAAAAGTGCATAATAGATTGCATTTTTGCATCTTTCATCATTGAACAATTCTAAAATTCTGCATTTTTCACTAAGGTCTACATGATAGCACTCAGAATTCAAAAAAATTAGTTACAAATTTTTGAAGATTATAAAAAAAGTCCATACTGGGACTCATTCACCACCTTGGTTGAATCAATCCCTTCAAACCCCTGAAACAACATTTTATAAAACTCAAAAAAAAATATTTAGGCTTATGTTTGGTGCCTTAACCTGTATATATCAGTTAGTTGCATTTTTGTAGCATGCATTTTGTTAAATATTGCTTCAATTAGCTCATTTCATGCATTATTTAATTTCACTTTTTGTATTTATAACATTTCATTCTCAAATTGTTGAAAACAAACACTTAAAAAATGAAAATGGCCTTGCATTGTACTTTCTTTCATTTTAGCATGATTTCTTTCAAAAGATATGTTCTTGCTTGGATTAAACATGGATTTTATAATCATAATATCCCCTTTTGTGAGTTTTCTTTTGACTATTGTAATAGGGACTTTAAGAAACAATCCATTCCTACAATTCTTAATCTTACATTACCCATTGTTGAGAATGGGAATGTAGACAATCATAACACACATACTTTTTCTTCTTTTGATACCTCTCCTATTAGTGATGAAGGTATTTTCATGCAAGAAGCCACAAGCCTTGATAGTCTTGATTGTCCATCTCCTTATTCCCCTTTGGATGACCTTACACAACAAGAACATTTGATCCTAGACACATTCCTTAGCATCACCTTACCAAGTCTTCATGGTCATGACAATCCATCTTATTCATCTCCTAATACCCCTCCTCGAAGTAATGAGACTAGGTTGGTGTTAGAAGACATGCCTATCATGAATCATGACAACCTTGATCCTCCCTTCCCTAATGTCCCTATCCTATGGGAAGATCTATTTGAAAACCATAGTGGTTCTTCTCTTGATACCTCCTCCACTTGTGATGAAGCTACTTTACCCCCCTCAAACATGGATGAACATATTACAAGCTCTCCTTGTAAGGTAGATAACATGGGACAAGAGAATGAGACTATGGACATTCATCATTCCCCTCCTCATAACCCCATCATTGATCATTCCCCTATTGGAAATGAAGTTATTGTGGAAGAACAAAGGCTTACTTTTCAAGAACATGTGGCTTGTTCTTCTCCTAAAAACTCTCCTCCTAGGGAGACTATCATGGCCTTGGACTATGGCAAACAAGTGGTTCTTGATTGTCTGCATTTAGAGATACATCAAAACAAACCTGTTGAGGATATGAATGCACCAGTGTTCATTTGATTCCCTTAGATCAATGAACCACATACATATCCTATAGGACATCTTCATAATCCTCTCATCCTTTACCCACCTTCATTCAATCTCACACAACATACCCCTAACTCCTATTTCACACCCAATTGCCTTGAATATCATCCTTCCCACAACATTCAAACTATCATCTCATAAAATGCTCATGATTTGAATTCATTAGATTTTGTATCCTCCTATGATGAAGAAGATAAAATCTCACAATCTCCAAAGTCTTGCATAGGCATGACAACTAATCAAGATGCATCTTTAACCCCAATCACACAACCACTTTTTCCCATTGATCAAGAAGGTATCTTTTCAAGACTTCTCCATGATAACTTGATCGCCCTCCCTCATAGAACTTGAAAGAAATTCTATGACAAGACTTCATTTTGTGCCTATCATAGAGTTCATGGTCATTCCACTAATAAGTGTACCGCTTTGAGTCATAAAATTCAACATTTTTAGGAGTTTGGTATGCTTCCCTATGTGGGGGCATCTAATTCCTCTAATTGCTATTGATTTCCACTCTTACATCCATTTCATGAATCCTTTCGGCTCACCTTTTTCCTGCACTAAGTAGGGGCAAGGGGTTCAATGGCCTTGTCCTTGTATGTCACTTGCCATTGCCTCCTTTGGCTAGCCATTAACCTTTCATGACCACATAAGAGCAAGCTTGGGATGTGGAAGATGTGCCTTAAGTTGGCTAGCATATGACATACTACCCTTTATTCATGACATAGCTTATCGAAAACATCTGACTTGGCATAGGGCTTTTCGACTAAGCTCTCATGTCTTCTTCTTTCTCTTCTACTTTAAAGTAATTGCTCGCAATACAAGTTCTCACAACTACTTTAAATTGGGGGCATACATCACCACTCACATTTCATTATGTAATTTTATTTTTCTTGTGATTCCCTATGTTGGATGCGGGTATGTGCTGGATCATCATGGAAAAAACAAGCCCTTAAGTGGCAAAAAATTCAGAAAAATTAGAGTTAGGCAACTTGACATAAAAATTTGAATAAGTTATCTATATTATTTCAAAAATATGTAAGAATAGAATCTATATAAAATTGAATGTAGTTTCTAAACTACTATGTTTATTTAAAATAAAAAAACTATTTGGTGAAAATTTGAAATTTCAATGCAATAGTACTTAAATTTTAGGAAAAAAATAAGAAGTAGGTGTCTTCTGACCACCCTAACCACAATAAAATGATAATATTTTTTAATAATATTTTAGATATAAGTAGAGGACACATGTCCCGATGTGAGTATATTTTTTTGTAATTTTTCCAAGTATTAATTAATTATGATTTTTTTATTACAAATTTTAAAAAATATAAAAAACTCGTATGTCTGACCACCTTAACTTGGTCAAAACTTCATGAAATTCAATTTTATTTATTTTTAACCCTATAGTATGCACAGCATAGAATGTGATGCATGTTTTCGATTCAAAAAATGTGATACCGTTTGAAAGTTATAGAATTTTTTCAATCAACCTATCAATCAGGACTTTAGTCGTAATTCAAATAGAAAATTGATAATAATTATTTATTAAAATCAAAGTAAAGTATAATTTATATTGGTGGAAAGCTGAGAATCTCCTTTAAAAACCCTTTTTGTTTCATCAATTTTGGGTAAAAAAAAAGTTGTTAGCCACATACCCTACAAATATCCATCATATCGCCACTTTTTGGCCCATCATGATCCTGCACATACCCATGCATTAGGTACAATGTTTCCCAAGATGAGATTGTTTGCATTTATCCTCTCTTGGATACATTTGGCATGATGTTACCTAAGATGAGACCTTATACAAATTAAGAAAAATCCTTTTGAACAATCTTTATATTATTTTGCATTAACATTGTCTATGAGTTTCTTTGCTTACAAAGTTTTTCTTACCTCATGGAATTTGAAAACCATTTTTCTTTGTGGCACCTTGTTAAAGTTATCAGCAGGTATGACTCTGACATTGTTGAGCGGGAAGCCCACCTATCGACATGACTTTTCCCTATAGCCACCTTTGTGTTTGTGAGTGCATACAAACTAGCATATGTATCTTACCTTTTGGGATTTCTCACCCTGCGAACAACTAGTTCTATGGCCCCAGAGTGAGTATGTTGTAGCCTTCTCACCCCAAAGATGACTTGAAGTTCTATGGCACTAGAGTGAGTACATCTTTTCCACCTTGTCTTTCTTTCCATCTTTCCTTTTACATGACTAAAATTTGTATCTTGGGGGCTTGACCTACATATGGATCTCTCTTGAATGTCTACTTTAGTGTGAGCCTGAACAAGTTCATCCTCTCACTAAAGTGGTGGCTAAATGTGTCATAGAAAAAATTACCCTTTGCTTGACATGAGATTAATTGGACTTAGTGAGGCCTTGATTCAAGTGTTGTGAGGCATTTTATGTATCCACACTAGGTCTTGGACCATTGCAAATCGAATAACATTCTTTTAATGATGTCTTGTGAAGGTGTTTTGAAGTGTTGTAACACATTTTTACACTTTTCTAGACTCTTATCATTATATTTCACCTAAATATTCCCTTTTTATCCCTTAGCAAGTCCTATTTCAAAGTGTTGTAAAGTATTGTAACAAGCTTTCACACTTTTCTAGGCACATCTTCACTATTTATCCCTTTCTCATGCTTTATTTGACCCCTTTATGCTCTTATATGCTTAATTAAGTGTATTTTTGAGTATTATCTCAATAAACAACATTAAATACAACATATTTCCTGACACACATTTTTAGGTCCTAGGTGGGACCCATTCGCCATGGGTGGCAAATGAGTCCCACTTGGCCCCAAATTCAAAATATTTTAAATTTCCTTTCGGTATTTTATTCAAAAACAATTGATGTTGGCATGTGATGAGGTATGCATGGGAAACTAAGGCACAAGTGTGTATAAATATGTGATTTTCACCTCATTTTGACATCTCTTATCTCTCATTCATCTCTCAATCTCATTCACATCATTTATTCATTAAGCAAGTTAAGACTTTCACATTGAAAGTCATCAATTTAGCTTCCTAAGACATCCAAGGGAAGATTCTACATGTTATGTTGTAGAATTTCAAGATCAATAATCATGGCAAGGTAATATATTCCATTTTTACATGTTTCATTCCTTTCTTTCATCATTTTGGTTTAATTACATCTAAACAGGGTTTGACCAAGGAAAACCCCCATGCCTTAACAATCAACATTTCTCTTTCTCTTTTTTTGTGTTTGAAAATTTAGGTCCTTTTGAAGTTTGGAAATCATTGAAGATCAAGTTGCAAGTTTGTTAAAGTAATCTCTTAATTCAACAAGTCAAAGAATCAACAAAAATTCACTTTTAGACCTAAATCCGATAGTTTCAAAAGCAAACATCTATAGGAATCAGAAGTGCAGATCTAACTCCACAGAATCTACTTTTGAATTTATAGATTCCTATAGGTGGACTAATTCACCACCCATGGCAAATGAGTCTCATCTGTAGGGCTGAAAATTGGTTTTTTCCGAATTCACCTCTCGATAGGGTATGTGCAATATCATCATGGAAGAAACAAGCCCTTAAGTGGCAAAAAATTTAAAAAAATTAGAGTTAGTCAACTTGACATAAAAATTTGAATAAGTTATCTATACTATTTCAAAAATATGTAACAATAGAATCTGTAGCAAATTGAATGTAGTTTCTAAACTCCTAGGTTTTAATTTTTTCAAAAAATCTATTTGGTGAAAATTTGAAATTTCAATGCGGTGGTAGCAAATTTAAGGAGAAAATATAAGAGAGTAAGGTGTTTATTAGGCCCTAATAATAATAAAAGAATGATAACATTTTATAAGATTTTAGATATAAGTAGATAGTCATGTTTGGATGTGATGCATATTTTTTTTCAATTTTTTTCATGTAAATAATTAATTATCAATTTTTTTTATTACAACTTTTAAAATATAAAGAAAACTTGTATGTTTGACCACATATAGCAAGCCAAAACTTCCTCTGAAATTCAATTTTCACTTTTTTAATCCTATAATTTGTAAAGCATAGAATGTAAAACATGTTTTGGATTCAAAAAATGTGATACTATTTGAAGATATAGATATTTTCAGTTAGATTATCAATGAGTTTTAATAAGTAATTCAAATAGAAAATGAATAATAAATATTTATTAGAATAAAGAGCATGGGTATATTGAATTTGGAAAGATGAGAATCTCCTTTAAAACCCTTTTTTATTTCATCAATTTTGGGTAAAAAGAAATTAAATTGATGACATACCATCATATTGCCACTTTTTGGCCCATCGCTGATCATGCTGCGGTACCAATGATGAAACTTGTTTCATGGACTTTTCATCGGCGAGGATTGATTCACCACGCATGGCGAATCAATCCTAGTGTCGATAACGATTGATTTTTTGGAACTCCTAGAACCTTCACGGAATGGTAATCTGCCATCCAGAACACACTCTAATGGTTTCATCAATTTTTTTTCTTTGTTTAGGTTTCTAGTTCATAATTGCAATCAACATTGTGTTTAAACATCTTACATTGTTAGATTAGTTTAGATTATCTTATTTTCATTTTGTAATCATTCAAACACATCACACACATTTGTGAAGAGATGAATTTCTACCTTGAATTACAAATCAATCAATCAGAAAAAGGTATTTTTATTTCATCATCAAAATATGTTAAGGAAATGTTGAAGTTAGAAATGGAGGATTCTAATCTAGTATGTACTATGGTTATTGGTTCTAATTTTTAAGGAACTATCATTTTTTTAAGAATTTTAAGACTTTTTATCTAAATAAATGACAAAAATTAATAATGGCAAGTCAAATAAGTTGAAGCAAAAATTATAAACATGTTTGAAAGAAAATTATAGGATTAACACTAGCTAAAAAGTGATTGATAACACAAACTTAAGTCTTTTTAACTTGTGAATGACTCTTGATATCCCACATAGCCCCTTGAACAAACTAGCCACAATGCTCTCTAACTAGGATACTCTAGTAAACCTTACAAATAAAATCTTAAGAATAGCCACCTTCCAAGTAGGGGAGCTTTTGTCATATCGACATGTTGGTATGTCAAAAAGCACACCAACAAGTATCACATCACAAACTAGTAGACCATGTGCCTTATCATCCCATCACTACCAAGCATGGTGGAGCATTACAATTTTTTGTACATAGTAGAATTCTTGAGCCTTATTTCCTCCTTTCTCTTCTAGGACTTATGATTGTTTTTTTTTCTTTTTTTTTTCTTTTTTTTTTAAAAAAAAGGGGTAAAAAATTTATTAAATC
>VDFB02385386.1:0-34215 GCA_007258455.2 Sequoia sempervirens | reverse complement strand
ATTGTTTTGATTCCCCAGTGGATGTGGTGCTTCCAATCCCAAAATTTGATACTACATGTCATTGGTTAAAAAAAATACTCTTGTTGGTTATTTTGTTGGGACGAATCCCCCTAAAAGTGTGCTAAAAGAATGGGTCCATAAATCCTAGGTTCCTCATGGGTTCCACCTTGATATGGTCCAAATTTTGAAATAAAATTCTTTCCTTTTTTCTTTGTGGAGGTTAGTCATGTCTAGGAAATCCTAAAACATGGTCCAAGTGGTATTTCTAATCCTTGTTGTTGGTTTTCCAACCTTGGACCGGATATTTATCCATCCCTGAGAAAATGAAGTTACAAGTTCTAGGTTGGATTGAGTTTCCTAGATTACCCTTGACATGTTTGCATTTTCTGCACCAGATAGCTTCGTTGCTAGGGAAATTCATTTATGTCAAACATGACTAGTTCTTTCAAGCTCGCCCTCTAAATCGAGTTTGTGTTGAAGTGGACCTTTCATAAGATTTGAAAGAGTCCATTGATATTCAAATTGGAAATTTTTCAGCATACCCAGAAGGTCACTTATTTTAATCTTCCCAACACTTGTTATCAATGTCAATTTGTTGATCACAAGATCAAATATTTCCCTCTTGCGCCCCCCCATTCTCAATCTCCACCACAGGAAGTTGAAAAGCCTTGCTTGAAGGAAACCCTAGTCGCCAAACCAGAGGAAAAATGGACAATGGTCAAAAACTAGAGAAATAAGTCCAATGGTTCAGGGATGGTCTCTAAAGTCCCTAAGCCCTTAGTTGATTTTTCAAACCCTTCTACAAAGGGGAAACAGGTTCATGTCACTGCTAATAGCATTCCAGCTTAGCCAAGGCCCTTTGCCACACCTCAACCAACTTCAGTGATGGCAGTTTTGTTGCCTGCGTCTCCTCCTATGATAGGAGCCCATAGGAGATCACACAACCCCTCTAGATCTCTTAAAGAGGGTGAATTTATTTTAGAAAAATTGAGGATTTCCTCTCTTCCCATCCAAGTGGGTTTAGTGCCACCAATTTTTTTTGCAAAATTACTTTTTCTCATTGGAGGAGCTAAAATCTAATGCCATGATCGAGTCCTTGAAATGAATTTTCTTTCCTAGAATGTACGAGGCCTAATTGACCTCCCTAGGAAGTATTTTGTTAGGGATACTCTTTAGAAAAATGCTAGTATTGATGTTTTGTTCCTCTAGGAAGTTAAAATTGTTATTTTTTTTCTATCTTCTATTTGTCGAGTTATTTGGCCAACAAGTAAATTTTTTTCTTCAGATAATGTTGATGGTCTTAGTGGTGTGGTCACCCTTTTGTCTCCATGGTGGCATGACTGTGTTGTTGATCATGCGTTTGAACCCACACACCAGCTCATTTGGATCCTTATAAATATTGATAATCATTCCTTTAGGATTATTAATGGTTATGCCTTGAATGATATTGTTGAAAGATCTCTTTTTTGGTGATGGATTGTAGATTCACTACCAATTGTCACTTGGGTCCTTTACGAGGATTTCAACATGGTTGAGGTGGCATATGACAAAGATGGTACTTACCATTCACATGGATACCTAGCTAAAGAGAAGGTAAGGCCCTTGCAAAAAGAGCACAACCTTTACCTATAAATAAGGAAGAAGATTTAGGGGTGGAGATGTTATGTTTTTGCATGGATTCCTCCAAAGACTCTAATATATTCCAACATCTATTGAATAGATTTTCCCCCTTACCACAAAAACTGCAAGTTTCACCTGATTTCTTCTTCATCTTGGAGGAAGACTCACTAGACTTAAGAATTTTTATCATACTGAGGAGTGGTTTGAGGTTTTTGTTCTGATTTCTGAGATGTTTTGGAGGAACACTCACTACTTGATGAAGTATTTTTCTTAGGATTCTATTTCTTCTTGTCTTTTCCTTTGGATGTCTGTGCTACCAATGCTCGAGTTTTGGAACAAAAAAGAGATTCAAACTAAACTAACTTAGCCTATTCATGAGTCAAACAATCATAGAAAACCTCAAAAGTAGGCATGGTAAATGCATCACCCAATGCATCCATTGTAGAATAGAAAGTAGAAGAGAAGACCTGAAATGACCCTTGAAGCTTAGAAAAAATGAGGAAAATACATTCTTTGTCAGTTTTATTCTTCCCACTACCCTGCAAAAGAGATCTAAGTCACTTAAACCTCTGTATGAAGTCCTCATTGGAGGGGTAAGAATCAAGTACAACTGATGTTAATTATACCTCAATCTGGAGAGATCTATACTCATTGATGGTTCCAAAAAGATCACTAAACCTTGTCCACATAACCCTAAGAGTGTTGCAAGACTCCAAATTAAACGAGACTGCCTGAAACATGTAGTGAAATCAAACCCATAGCCTCATCTATCTTGTTCCCATGCTGAAATATCTCAAATTGATGAGTTGATGCTAGTTGTACTTCATCCGAAGTGGACCATAAACCCTTAGACGTGAGCATTCTGGTCATATGAGCTTTCTAGGTATGATAGTTATGTGGCGTAAGACATTCAAATGAAGAGGTGTTCGCCATGATGGTTGTGGTTTTCAAAATAATGTATGGTATAGGATTTCTGATCTTTGATGTATATAGATACTAGAAGTGAGAAATATACCACCCACAACAGGTAAAACCAAACCCAAATAAAAATTTGAGAGTAAAAATCTTTAAAAAAAAATCACATTAGAGAGATCCCTATGTACCTAGTGCATATTCTAGAAAAATTGACTACATGGTTGTGTAGAGTATTGAAAAATATTTCAAAAATCTATTCTTTTGCAAAAAACATAATATGTTTTCCCAAGTTATGGCCTTGGAAGCACAAAATAGAAGGACTATCTTCAATTGACTGTAGCAAAATTTTGTTAAAAAATCAAGAAAAAATACCAATAGATCTAGAACAGGCTTGGAACTAGCTTTTTGACGATATAAGGTTTTAAAAAAATACAATTCGTATGCCCAAGATATATCCAATTTTGTAAAAGTTGCATAGTTAAGTCTTGGGAGGTGATCTAGGGGCTAAAAAATTTAAGCTCCTAGTCACATGGGGTCTAACATATAGGAACAAGGGTTGTACATAGGGGCTGATGCAAGAGAATATTCCTAAGAATATTCTCAAAAGGAGTGCTTACTTTTTTGTTGACCAAAAGAAGCTTTGTTTTTTTTTTTCAAAAATCAAATTTTTGCATGAAAATATTTTTAAAACCCCAAAGTTGGAAGAAGAATTTTGAGCATAATATTCTAAAAGAATATTCTCAAAAATATGCTTTTTTAGAAAATGTTGTCCAAATCTAAAAAAAGCACTTGGGATATTATTTTGCAAAATTTTTGTTTGCATGAAAAAATAATTGAAACCTTTTAAAAAATTTGAATGCAAAAATTTGTAAAAGACCCACGACTTGTGTGAAACCTTTTTCCTATGTAGAAGGTTGAGCCAGGTACGATGTGTATGGGTGTATGACTATATGGATCTATAAAATTGTATGGAATTTTTTGCCTCAAAAAAAAAGTCCACCAAAAATTGCCCCAATTTTTTTTCTTATATTTTCACAAAACAATAGTCGATCTCTAGGTTTTTGGATGCTTCAAATGCAATGGCGAGGTTTGTTTTGCATCAAAGTGCTCCAAAACTTTTCCCACCTCCAAAAATTGCAAAAAAAGCACTAAACATACCAGATTCAATCTTGTCACCCTAGATGAGAAAAAAACTCAGAAATGGAGAAGGGGTTCACTTAATCCTTGCTTTGATACCATGTTAGATTTGTGAATAACATGAGACACATGATCAAATAGTGAACAAAACACCTTCTACTCAAGAGCTCTACAAAACAAAGATTTGTTATTCCTCAAAAAGAAAATACTTACAGAATGAATGCTTTATAAGAGAAACCCTAATGATAAAGGGATTAGATCATGACAAGTGTCAACATCCTATAAGTGATGAGACAAATTAATCTAATGTTAGCTCTATAGTTAACATAAATAAACATTGAATTAACTAATAAAGAAAACCTAAGTTTAGCTTAAGTGCATGAAAATTAGAATAATAATTAATTAAAGATTAATTAATTATTCTCTAACACATAATAACTCTAACAACCTTTAAATGTCTCGATCATGCTAAGAATTTTTGCACAATTTTTCTTTTCCTTTGCTAGTTGTTCTTCACTCTTGGTTATGCCATTAGTAGATGCCACTCTGTTAGACCACTTTCCCATTCATTTATGCATTGAATGGAAAGTGGGCTCGCCATGTGCCAATAAGTACCAATTTTTATTAAATACTTCTCTACTGAGTCATTAACACAGGCTGGCCCACATCAAAACTATCTAGAATCTAGAATGCAGACCTTCCCAGTCCATGGGTTGGATCAAGTGGTGGAATGATGTCATCACCCACATTGTGAGGTTTCTTTGCATTTATGGGAACTTTCTGGTCATTTTTCGTTGACGATCTTATGAAACAACCACCTCAAATCTTTGCAAAGCCATTGAGGCCTTAGCAACTAGCCCCTTTTCCTTTGCTTTATAGGCCACAATGGTAGATTTCTATGCTGTGAGAGGTGTATAAATCAAAGCTAGGACTCACTAGCTTAAAATTGGGGATTGTGACTTGAAAGAGTTTTTCCTTGCTCTTCGTGCCAAACACACTTCACTTGGAATCAAGTGGATCAAAGATGGCAATCATGTGATCATCGAACTACTTGAGATTCTCTAGGAATTTGTTAGGAATTATTAAAAAGTTTTAATTTCCCAAGATTGCACTCCATAGTGTGACATTGCTCTCTAGGAATACCTTAGAGTTGTGCCTAACAAGCTCTCTTCTTCCCATAAAGCCTTCTGTGAGAAATTTCTCACTATTGAAGACCTGAAGGAAACTATGAGCACCATGGTTGATGACAAAGCTCTAGGAATTGATGGTTTCCCTTGTGAGTTTTACAAATCCCTTTGGGATTGTGTGGGAGGAAATCTACATAAATTTTACTTAGAAGCTTTTCATTCCAAATCCCTAGGCCAACTCATTAACAAAGGCAACATAAAATTCATACGTGAAGCTAGTGATCTTGAAGATATTTGTAACTAGAGGCCCATTGTGCTTCTTAATGTATCTTATAAAATTATTGCTAAAACCCTTGCTTTAAAGATATTCCACCTTCTTCTATAAATTATTCATCTAGAGAATAATGGATTTTTTAAGTCCAGGTTTATTCTTGATAACATCATTTCCATCTGGGACGATATGGAGTGGGCTAGGAACTCACATTAGAAACCAATTTTTTTGAAGATTGATTTTTCCAAAACTTATGACCACATTGAATGACCCTTTATCCTGCCATGCTTTCTTCTATAGGCTTTGTCCCCCATTTCATTCAATCTGTAAAGACGATTTTTATGGATGATTTTTCTTGCATCACCATTAATGACCACCAATCTGAATCCTTTAGCTTGTTCCACTCCATTCTCTATGGTTGTCTGCTGGATCCTTCTTTGTATGTTCTTGTTGTTGAAGGTTTGGGCTATCTTTTGGCCCACTCCATTTCCTATGGGCTTGTCTAGGGATTCACCTTGCCCAATTCTTTGACCCAACTTGTCAATGGCCATTTCATTGATGATTCCTTCCTCACTCTACTGGAAGAAGAGGATAATGTCAAATCTACCCTTGATTGACTTGAGACCTTTCTCTTGGCCTCTAGTTCCACTATCTCGTGGCATAAGGTAATGTTATGTCAATTCACTCTTCGCAGTCCTCTCTGGAATCAATAGTATGGTTCGAGGTGGATTTTTCATAGGGAAATATTCATATTTCTTGGCATCCCCTTTGTTTTTAAGGCCTCCTATATAGACTTATGGCAATATGTTCTTTCTAGTATTGAGCAAAAGTTGGCTTTGTATATCACCAAGTTGCTTTTGGTGGTTGGAAAGTTCTAGGTGTGCTCTAAATTTTTTGCACTAATTCATGTTTATTATTATTCATGTTGGGCCTATTGGAATCAAGGAACACTGAGAGGGGGGTGAATTAGTGTTCTACAAAATTTAACTTTATTAACCTGATCTTTAAACCACTTATATCATTGAATCAAAAGAAAGATGCAAGAACAAAAAGAAATCAACCACAACACCATAACACAAGTATTTTTACGTGGAAGCCTTGTTAGGGGAAAACCCATAGTGGAGGTTAATCCACAATATGAGTATACTCAAATATAATCGTTTACAAAAGGAGAATGCACATGCATTTAGGCACACTGCCTAGAGCTCATTGCTCAAATACAAAAGAAGACTCACTGTCTTACAAAAGCATTTGGATTACATCCAAAAGATTTGAACTGAGAGAATAGCATCTACTAATGCTTGATTTCAGTTCTGATTAAGCACATCAATCACATTCTTGACCTTCTAAGCATAATTCGGATCAAAAATCTTTTTTTGCACAAGTGAAACTGTGCACAATATCTCTACAATATTTTTTGACTTTTGCAACACACATCAACACACTTCGTACATACATCCAAATGATATAAATGATCACTTATATATATCCATAACTAAAGATTTAATCAACCACATGTCAGCTTTAAAAACACATAAAATATTTACAAACCGTCAACTCAATCTATAGATAATTTTCAATGCACACCAACCAAAGTCAGCCACAACATAGTGAGGACCCAAAACAACATGCTTAAACACAAAACACTTCAAAAAATTACTCCTTAAAGATCCACATTATGCTATATTCACTTAGTCGACCTTCTTGCACTATTAGAAAAAAAATCAATCAATCAGATCTTCTAACTTTCAGACCAATTGATACAAGGCTCTATGATTCAAGGATAACATAGATCATACATAAAAAAAACTTCCCTAAGATCCACAACAAAAAATGATAACAAAAAATTTGCATATGAATCGATGAACACAATTATGTTGGATGCTCTTTTCTAACTTTGACAGTTAACACAAAACTTCAATCTGACTTCTGGTATAAGAAACTACTAAAGTGCAGATCAAATCACTGACTAGGGTTGCCATGAATAACACCAGATGACTTGTGCAGTGTCTCTTGCCAAAAATCTCCCCCTTTGGCATTGATGGCAACACTTAGTGAAAAATGACTAAGTGTCGGATCAGTACCAACATGAATACACTGCCAACCTTGAAAAATTCAAAACACAACTCCCCTTGAGATGATTATGAAATTTTTCACTATCCCACTCTCCCCCTTTGACATCAATGGAAAAGGTGGGAAATCCGCATACCAAAAATCAAACAAAATTGCTATGAACAAACTGCATATGTACAAACATGCTTCTACAACTTACATAAACTTGAATATATATGCAAAATTACTCTTTAACAAGATCAAACTAGTGTCCCAACCCTTTTTGGGACTCTCCAAAATAGTCATGTGACCACAAAACAGATAGGATTGCATCTCTGCTAACTCAAGGTTTGTTGGATCACTAACAGCCATAGCATCCTACGCTTCCTTCAATGCACTAAGCATTGTCTCCATATTAGGACCAATCAATCCTCTGAGCTCACAAACCCTTTCAACAATTCTTCCTTCTCCATGCTTCAAATTTTTAATTTTTCCAAGTAGGGATATGACTTGACCTTCTTTCTTTCTAACATAAATGGTTAGAGGATCAAATGCTTGAGAAATATCTACTAATTGTTTCTCATATTCCTTCATTTTCATTTTAGTGTCTTTAGTGAAATTTGACAATGATAAGCATGAATTATAAATGTTTCCACCTTTAGATAATGTGCTTTGAATATTCTTTACATAGGTAGCTAACAAATATTTATAATTAGCAATCATCCCCTTCAATCTATTGAACCTTTTAGCATCAAATTCCTTATGAACCTTATCCATAGCTAACTTTTCAAGAGACTCAAAGTGAGTACTTATAGAATTGAAAAGTTTCTTCAACTGACTAGATGGAGAATCAGATGAATCGTTGACATATGTAGGAATGATCTTCTCTAGGATACTAGATGCAAGACTCAACAACTCACTGTCTTCAATATGAGATTTTAGTATTTCCTCCCTTGCCTTGGCCTAAGCAAATGATGCTACCTTCAACTTCTAAATGGGAGATAGAATGACCAAGTTGATAGGACCTTTAACTATTTTAGGATCAAAATCCTCCTGTTATTCTTCCAAAAAATCCTTTACTGCCTTAGCAATGTCTCTTGCTTCCACAACAATCTCTTTTACCTCAGTCTTCTTCTCTTCAGCCACAAATTCTTCCTTAGCTTCAGGAATCTCAATTTCATCAACTGAAAAAACTTTAGGAGCTTCAGCATCCATAGGAATTTTAGCATCTTGCATGTCTAGAGGATTCAGACTATCCTCAAATGTATCTTCTTTTCCTTCTTCATTTACCGGATCAGATGGAGCATCTTCACTATGAGCTTCTTCATAAACAACATTATATCTATTTTTCAACAGAACTGCCTTAAGGATTTTCTTAGTGTCCTTTGCAACTTCTTCAGTTTTCCCAATCATTAGCTTATTTTCCCTTGTCTTTCTCTTAAAATACCTTTTTGCATCATTTAGAATCTTCTTCATTTCATCCATTGACATTACCAAACACAGATCAACAAGTATTCGTTCTCTCATTTTCTCTTCTTCAATACTTGCATTAACTCTCCTCATTTCTAAGACTTCATATAGACCTTTAGGTAACTCAAACATTATTTCAATGAGAGTCATATTGAAATTATTCAAATACTTTATTGTGGCTTCCTCAATAATTCTTTGACCGAGAATATCAAAGGTGTCATACCATTCACAAAGTGGCCTAAGATTACTATCTTTAATCAAAGCTTTTTCCACTTCTTCTACAGACATACCTGATTTATCAATTTTCATCTTTTTCTTTGCTTTCTCTTCACCAGAGTGCTTTTCCTTAGAGACTTTAGATGCTTTTGAGACTTTATGCTTGATTTCTATTACCTCTTCATCAAATTCAGTTTCTTCATCTTCTGAAACAACAACATATACTCTTGTGCTCTTGTCCTTCTTCCTCATTCCTTCTCTATCAGATGTCTTGACTTGAGCTTTTATAGGGCTTGATTTCTTTATAGGACCGGATGAGAGAGTAGAGCTCCTTGTAGATCTAGATCTGGCAAAGGATTCTTCCAAACTAGTAGACTCAGTTCTAGTTGGCTCTCATGCTTCAACTTGTTCTCTTTTCCTTCTATCTTCTCTCATAGCTTCAGCTGATATCCCCATGCTTTCTGCAAAAGCTTCAGCTTCCTTTCTCACCTTTCTAATTATCATAGGCTTCTTCAATTGTTCATGCACCTGCATATCCTCTTCCTCAAAGGTACCAAACATTTCTTCTGTCGGATTTTGGGTTTACTCAATAGGTGTTGAGCATACAGCTCCAAAATGTGTCCCTCAACCTCATAACCCATAGGCATTATCCACACTATTCTAGGTTCTACATCTTCCATTAAGCACTGATCAATATCAACCATGAAGCAAATTTTGTCCTTATATTTTTCCACAATAGAAGTAGGAACCCTTTCCCTGGATTGCATTTCATTATGAAAACTCTTGAAGTAACCCAAAATAATAGTTTTCCTAGCTTTCTTGTCACCAATTCCATACAAGATGTCTCTAATTTGAATAGCTACCAGTTTATCACCTTGCCAATGCACTTTTCCAACTCTCAGAACTTAATTCATGAAGTAGAAGAATAGACAAAACAACAGATTACCATACTTGAAAGAGTTCTTATCCTTCTTGATTTTCCCAAGATTCTCAATTAACTGGCTCTGGAGTAACTCACATAGGTCATCTTATACATTTTCTTTGACCATCTTATATGCTGCATAGATTATTGTACTGGATATAGAGTTATCCTAGCTAGAGTGATAGATTTTGTACCCAATGACCATAGAGGAAAATCTAACATCCACTTCGATGATATCATTGATTGTCATGGCTCTCTTTTAAAAAATTGAACTGGTTGCATCTATAATTGTTTGGTTCTTCATAGATTTCAGTGTTAGAAACCCACCAGATGAATTCAAACTAGTCGAGAAATTTCACAATCTGGGTGAACTTCTTCTCTTCCAAAGTTTTAAATTTAGGTTTTACATAGAAATATTCTCCCGCAATATGATTGGTATACAAATTTAGCAACTGGGAGCTTCCTAATTCTTCAACATTTGCATGAATGTATGCCTTAATATTTTTGATATGCAAAACACCATACTGAACAGAAGAAAATGCACCTAATGGTTCTGTCTCGATGGATTTGAATGGGTTCCATTTGAATTTTGGATGGGGCCCATCCTTAATATCGACAACCAATGGAGCAACCATTTCCATAATTTTCAAGTTCACAAGTTTACAGATAAATACCTTTCGCCAGATTAGGGTTTGATTGTCAAATCACCTTCAGACTTGTATCTCGCCAAATTTAGCTTATAGAGCTCTCCAAAATTCTTCTCAAAACACAATGCAACAAATGAGGGATAGAAATGACTTATTATCATTCACGCACCTAAATTTTTCATTGCAATAAATGCTTTTTCCCTAGGTCTTCTGGATACCTTGTTTTCATAGACTATGAAAGAAAATTCTTTTGTGGACCTTCAATTTTGCATAAGTTTCCTTCACAAGAGATTCCAAAACATCTACACAATTATTGCAATCTACCACATTTTGGTACCAACTATTGACAAAGGGGTTAAATGATTTTCTTGAGAAGTCCCCCTAGGCCAGAGGCCATAAACTAATTCTCAAATGAATTTCCAGTACCAAATTCTGGTGCTGGCTCATTTCTTGCAACAAAAGGACTCTTCTTCACCCATGTCTTCTTCATTTGCTTCCTGATCTCATCTATAGTAACTTTTCCTTTTCCCTTTTCATCCTTCTGCATGTTTTTCCTTTGATTTACTCGACCCTTTTTGTTTCTACAAAATCTAGCAATGTGACCAGATTTGTTGCAATTGTAGCACACCACATTTCTTTGTCCAAACTAGTTGTTCCATTGATTTTCTCTTGATCTGCACTGTTAGCAACATGACCAAATCTATTGTAGATATAACATTTGACATCTCTATTGAAATTTTTTTTTGGCATATTTCTGCATTCAACTAATTTATGACCATACTTATTACAATTGAAACATTGACTAGAGAATGATGGACCACTTGAATTCATTTTTATTCTACATTGAGCAACCATATGACCAAATTTATTGCAAAAAAAGCAGTAACCATTGAACCTTTGAGCATTAGGTTGTCTTACCAGATACCTTCCAACTTTGTTCATCTGATTTCCTTGCCTAAATCTCCTTTTTCCAAATCCGAAACTTTCTCCTTTTTCATATCCAAGACCTCGCTTGTCACTTCCAGTCCTCTGACTTATAATCAGTTCATCAAGATTGGCTAAGCTAATCTTGAACTTCTCCTTGAATTCATTTGTAGTAGCAAGTTCATCTCTGAGATTTATAATTTTCTTTTCAAGCTCTTCTTCATTATTTTTGGATTGTTCCAATTCAAGTTCCAACTGATTGAATCCATCAGTAATTCACCTGCATTCTTCAGATTTTTCTCTCAAGGACTAAGCAAGATTCTCTTCATTCTTCTTTCTATCTTCAATCTCCTTAGTCATCCTCATCACAATAGATTCCATCTCATGCTTCAGGACAACATTATCTCTGGTAATATTTTCACATTCTTATGTCTTTTCCTACAAGGCTTGATTCAGGTGCTCACCTTCCATGCTCTTACTTTCTTTCTGTGATCTATTTTAGGATCTAAGAAAATTACTTTAAGAATGCATAACATTTATAGTTTCAAACTCCAAATTACTAAAATGAAATCAACAACACATAATTCAATCAACAAAATTGGAATTCAGAATGAGACAAGAAAGAGAGAATGCAAATAGCTTGATAACGAAGTTCATTGTAAGAACGACTATGTCTTCGGGCCCCTCTCCAAAGAGTAGACCGATCTGATTGAAATCTTCAAAAATTTGGCATTAGATCAGCTTGCAAGCTCTTCCCTTCAATCATGACAGAATTCTGGCATTCTCCCGATGTACAAGAACAACAAATTATCTCTCCAAAATGCTCTAAGCCTCCAACACCTGAATAGTTCTAAATGTCCCCTTAAGCCTCTAAAGCCCCCCTTTTTATACAACAAAATTTTCTCAATTTGGTGTATAACCAAATGATTTTCAAATATTTCCCATATCCCCTTTACATAGAAAAAATACTTGAAAACCCCCCCTTTATAAATAAAAATCTACAAATCTCCATTTTTACATCATTTAAAAATCATATAAAATCCCTAAATATGTTTTAAAAATTATTTCAACCCCTTTAATTTTTTTTTAATATTATTTAAGCCCCTTTATAATCTCATGAATTCAGGCTAACATTATTTTAAGGGGTTTAAATCTTAATTAAGGAGTTAATAAAGAAGATTTGGCATTTAATAAAAATAAGGGGCCCTGAAAATCTCTCACATCGAGTATGTGGTGCATTGGTGGAGTAAATTTTGTGGATGAAGAGGTCACAGGTTTAATTTTCACCCCGACCTTTTTCGCTCTTTACTAAATTTAAAAGAAACAAAAACAATTTCCGCCATACTATAGTTAAAGCAGATTTAGTGGCATGTTGGTGGAAGACTTGCCTTGTATGTAGGAGGTTATGGAATCGAATCCCATCCCTAGGACTTTGGCAGGAAGTTGAAACAAACCTCCCGCTAAGGGAGGTGTCACGTGTCAGTTAATGTTTTATCTAGTCTTGCACGCGTCAACAACTAAATGATGCCATGTGTCAACATCTGAGTGGTCCACACCCATGCCATGTGTCATACTCTCATTCACCAGTCAAAGACTTTGAAGGTGATGTGTCCATTGACTGGGCTGATGACATGGAGCTGACTGTACTATGTTGATGTTAGCATGGTCAACTTTTGACTCGATCTTTGATTGCTCGTAACTTGGGCACATGACCTCCGATTTGCATGAAACGAACATCGTCAGAAATATCTCGATGACCTCTTCACGATGGTATTGATTCCATTTAGTTTTGATGACGTCAATTTTTGGCCCTTTTTTTCCTCTGACCTGGCTCCAAGGTTGACCAAAGTTTGACTGAGCATATCTTGGGCTCCATAGCTCCGTTTGACTCCATTCAAGTTGCGTTGGAGTCAAAATTTCAGCCACTTTCTGATGATGCCATTTCTAAACAAAAATGAGAAGCTTCAATTTTTGGTAAAGATCCTTCGGATCATTCTGCTTAAGCTGATCATAGATTTCCTTTCTCTTTTCCCTTGACTCATTGATTTTATCTTTCAATGATTAAATGAATTTCTCAACATTCATGAGGCTTTCCTACAATTCCCAGACTTCATATTTGGATTGATCAAGATCATCTAGTGCCACCAAAAGTTGTTAAAGACTGCTTGAATCCATTGAATCACTTTCCCAGATCTTCCCCAAGCTTTTAAACTTCTTCTAAGGAGCTAGGCTTTGATACCAATTGTTGGAATCAAGGAACACTGAGAGGGGGGGTGAATCAATGTTCTACAAAATTTAACTTTATTAACCTGATCTTTAAACCACTTATAGCATTGAATCAAAAGAAAGATCCAAGAACACAAAGAAATCAACCACAACACCATAACACAAGGATTTTTACGTGGAAATCCTATTAGGGGAAAAATCACGGTGGAGGTCAATCCACAATATGAGTATACTCAAATATAAGTCTTTACAAAAGGAGAATGCACATGCATTCAGGCACATTGCCTAGAGCTCATTGCTTAGATACAAAATAAGACTCACTGTCTTACAAAAGCATTTGGATTACATCCAAAAGATTTGAACTAAGAGAATAACATATACTAATGCCTAATTTTAGTTTTGATTAAGCACAACAATCACATTCTTGGCCTTCTATTTGATTATGCTCTTCTGCTCTGTCTGCTTGAATTCAGATCACAAATATTTTTTTGCACAAGTGAAATTGTGCACAATCAATCTACAATCCTTTTGAATTTCACAACACACATCAAGAAACTTTGTGCATACATCCAAATGATATAAATGATCACTTATATATATCCGGAACTAAATATTTAATCAACCACATGTCAGCTTCAACAAAACATAAAATATTTACAAACTGTCAGCTCAATCTATAGATAATTTTCAATGCACACCAACCAAAGTCAGCCACAACATAGTGAGGACCCAAAACAACATGCTTGAACACAAAACACTTCAAAAAATTACTCCTCGAAGATCCACAACATGCTATATTCACTTAGTTGACCTTCTTGCACTATTAGATAGAAAATCAATCAACTAGATCTTCTAACTTTCACACCAATTGATACGAGGCTCTATGACTCAAGGATAACATAGATCACACATTGAAAAACATTCCCTTAGATCCACAACTCAAAATGATAATTTTTTTTTTCATATGAATCGATGAACACAATTTTGTCGGATGCTCTGTTCTAACTTTGACAATTAACAAAAAACTTCAATCCGACTTCTGATATAAGCAACTACTGAAGTGCGGATCAAATCACTGACTAGGGTTGCCATCAATGACAACACCAGATGACTTGTACAGTGTCTCTTTCCAATAGGGCCTCTTCCAAGGCCTCTTATGTGAAGTTTGAGAAGTTGCTCAGAGACTTTCTTTGGGCCTATTTTGAGTCTCATAGAGGCTTTCATCATGTTGCCTAGGAATTTTGTTGCCTCCCTAGAGATTCTAGTGGGCTTGTCCTTTTGGCCACTCAAAGGAAAGGGGATGGTATTTGTATCAAATGGATCATTCATTCCCTCACTAGTAATGAGGCCAAGAAGATTCTCCTTAGACATTACATCTCCATGAGATATCTCGCTCACAAACCAACTTGGAAAGGGATTAGATTTCATACCCTTCTCATTATGAAGGAGCCTGTTTAGATTATGGACACTTTTGTTGTCAAAAGCATTTTGTATGCCTGGGAGGTTGTTAAATCTTGGCTCCATTGGGATGGCTTGGGTTTCAAAGATGGTCTATCTTTCAATCAATAGAATGTCTAGTAGTCTCCTTTATTTGCTAATCTGGGTCACCCTTTGGCCAAGTTTCCTTGGCTTAAGCCTCTCATATTTTATAAAAAAGGTATCTAGTCTCCTCAAGACTTATTTTCTAGACCCACGATGAGTTTCATATCACAAGGAGATTTGAAATCCAAGTTTGGCTTATAGAACCATGATCGAGAGACCTTTAAAGGCCTGGATAATTCCATTTTGGTTGATGTGTTTCATAAAGTTGGTATCCATTCCACAAAGCATTGGTGGAAAGATTAGAAGTGGAGTCTAGATACCCCACTTAGAAACTAAAAGTCCTGACTTGGCTACTGATGGCTTTTTCCTCATTATCCAATGATTAATAGTTTGAACCAGAGGTAGCATCTTCAATTCCCAATGTCTTTTTGCACCAAAGATTTTCTAATGTGTGGTCCACTACTATTAAGTCAAAGCTTACCCACTTAAATATTGGTGGAGTCTTTTCCAAGGCTTACTAGTGGGTTCTTGGCTTACCCATATTGGGGTTCATGAACCTCATTTCCCTTTTTATGGGCAACTTGAGTATTTTAAGCATCTCTTTTGGTTATGCTCCAGAGCTCAATAGTTGTGGAATTGGATTCATGATTTCTTTTGGCCCTTCCAACCCGAGCCTTTCTCTTTTCATATGGTGTTTTTTGGGTGACTCCCCTCATCTTCCTTAGAAGTATATATAGATTTGGTACATTTTTAGGGTGGAAATCCTCTTCAAGATTTGGAAAGATAGAAATTCTTGCATCTTTTCTCATAGCCAAATTGATAAACATGTTTCACTTTATTCTAAATCTATTATATGTTCTAATGTAATTTTTCAAATTCAAGTGCAAGCTAACGAGGTTGTGCTTGAGGTGGCTCACATTCGGGAGCTCTTGGCCCATTAGGGGAATGCCCCTTGTACTGTGCTTCATATGCTACTCTCTCCCACTTCCTCTTGGGATCGTTTTCCTTCATGCGATCGATGGTGGGGGAGGAGTGGCTCTACTAGGGACTCTCAGGCTTGCCTCCATTCATAGACCCCTCCTCATAGTGGCTCATGTCCTTGTAAATGGTCGCCTTCCCCTCCTCCTCAGGCTAACCTAGGGTGGCCTTCTAGAGGTGGTGGTGGTGCTTCTAGTTGGCCCTCTAGTAGAGCTTTTAGTAGAGCTTCTGGTTGTCCAACAAATTGTTCTAAATGGTTTTTGTAGCTATATCTAGGGATTTCTCCCACTCAACGATAAGATAAAGATAAAGATGACAATGGTTGGGATCCCCTTGATGTCACTTCAAACCCTACTGTTCTATGGGGTAAATTGGATGACAAGGATCCACTACCATCTACTGACATTGTTGGGGCCGCTTAATTGTCTTTTTATGTTATTTTTTAATGAATTCTACTTTCTAGGTGTTTCCCATGTGACTTTAGAGGTGTGCCTTCATACCACCCAAACTTTTTTTGAATGTGTATACTTATCTTTAATTATTATATATAGATGCCTATTCATTAAAAAACTATTGAAAACCATTCCTTCTAAGGAGTCATGTGGTAGGATGCACCTAAATCTATTAACCAAGAGTCATCATAAGTCATATTAGTAAAAATAATAAAAGCATTAGTAGCTTCATCATTAGAGGATTTAACTGTAAAGGAATCATCATTATTTTTCTTTTTATTTTTACATTGCTTTTTGAGATGCTCATATTTACCACAATTCCAACACCTCAATCTACTCTTACTAGGTGATTTTAACCTTCCCTTAGACTTAGAACGATCCTTAGACTTATTATTTTCACCTTTCTATTTTCCCTTACCTTTCTCTTTAGATATTCCTTGTACATGTAATGCATCTTTAGACCCCTTTGAAGTCCTTCTCCTCATTTCCTCTGAAAGTAGAGTGGTAACAAGGGCATCCAAATTCAGATCATCTGAAAAAGAACAATTGATTGCAACAATAAGATTATCCCTAGATTCAGGTAGTGAACATAATAATAAAATACATTTATCCTCTTCATCTATCTTTACATTAATTGATTATAGTCGACTCAGGATTAGATTAAATGAATTCACGTGTTTTGTAATCGAGTCTCCATTATTAAATTTTAAGAGAATATAACTTTCTTTTTCAGAAATAACTTGTTAATGAGACTCTTAGTTTGGTATATCTCTTCTATTCTATTCCATAATTTATATATAGTAGTATCTGTTGGTTATTTTTGAAGAAACAAACTTAATCTTAGTCATTATCTATGAATTTTTCACAATTCAATGGTAAATAATGGTGAGGATTGGACAACAAATAGGTAAAGGCTTGTTAGGCTTCTACCTCTGAACTTTGGGCTCTGTGAGACCTAGGAGGGTAATCCTAAAAATGTTTAGATGATATTCTTATGCCATTGTGTTATAAACATTGTGACAAACAAATGCATTCCTGTAAGCTGCTATTAGACATAATTCTTCATGAATTTGGCTGGTCCTCTACCAAATTATTATCTAAAAGCTAGGAATGAGTAGATCTTAGACAACTTTACAACAATTTGTGGGGTGTAAGTGATTTTCATTTAGATTTATGTCTTTTTCAGGTATAGGCCGACTCATTTTCATCTAGGATGAGCAAACTAATAGACCAATGTTTTATCCATGGGTAAAAAATTCCTATTTGAAATAAATTGTAATAAATTAGCAATTAAACTCAACATTTATAGGCTATTGATACATTTCTTTGCAACATGCAACTCATTATATCTAGAAACAAAAACTACTTATTAATCCTTGGATTCCATCTCTCAAACCTATGATTTCATTAAATAATTTAATCAGTTCTTTGAACTAAAGTAGAAATAAAACCAAACCTTCAACCAAAATTATTGAAGACAAATAAAAGATCCTTGATCATTCTATTCATAATTTGGGAGACAAAATACATAGGAGAGAATTTGTTCCAGAATTTGCAATTCTCATTCATACATTGTTACTACTGTAAAACCATTAAGGCTATTAAAAAATAGAATGCATACCTAAGACTCAACACCATTTTGTTCATCTCTGCTTGAATTACAATTTTTTTTTATCATATGAGTATGAAATTTCTCCAACCAAAGACCACTCGAACTTCTGTAATTGGCCTTGAATTCCCATTTTTAGAAACATGGGAGAAACAAGCTTCATGCCAAATTACAATTTTAGTCACATTTTACATTTGACATTTATTTCACTATAATTTCAATACTTCCATAGGTGGTTATATTTTCACTTTATAGAAAGGGGGGAGGCACATAAGACAAAAAATCTTTTCCATCAGTCGAAGAAGATATTTCCCACTTCCAAAAGGAATCTTTCGTTGTTGTAGTAGTATCGAAACCTTTCCTCCATTTCAACCAAAAAATTTCTCCATGTTAGCACCTAAGACAAAAACTCCAAACCAGGACTATATTTCTGTAATGGGTCATCTTCTTCAGAATCAGAATATGCATGTCTCCTTCATGATTTTGTTGAAACTAGAGAATTCGTCTTGCCATCATCAGAGTCTTCTAGACCTGCAAGCGTAAGGAGATACTGGGCATATTTTGGATCATCCTCTGCCTCATCTTCCATGGAAACATCAGGTTCCTTCGTATAAGAATCATAAGTCTTATGGTTCTTATCCTTCTTCTTTTTCTCTTAAGACCTAGTCAATTTTATTGACTTAGTTTTCTCCTTTCTTACACTTTGTTCTTTTAGGAACACACCACCAGGCTCACCCTAGTTGCAAATAAGAAATCTACTTCTCAAGTTGTAAGCCTTCTTAGCTTCACCCCCCATGAATATGGAAAAGGCTCTCTTCACTCCTCTGGCTTTGCATAATTTTTAGACATGTCTGGCTTAATTATGAGCATGTCATCCTAGGTTTTAGGCTTCTTGACCCTCCTTTGTTTGAGTTTTCTTTCAATTTTGGAAAAGTTCTCACTGGGATCACTCATTTTCATAGTATGATGTGGTGCAGGAGTACCTTCAAATCACTATGATTCTACCTTTTAGATGATTCCATTTAGAGAATTTTTCATTTGTAAGAGTCATTTGATGAGTATTTGGCAAAGAAATGTAAAATAGTCAACAAAAATGTCAAATTTGCAAAAGTGTAAAAGTTGCATAAGTTAGGAGTTAATAGGTCATTAGAGTCTAGTCAATAATAGGAAGTTGAAAATAGTTGGAAACTAATTCTATACATTGTAAATGCCTTTAAAAAGGATTTGGAAACATTTGAATCCTCATTGGTGGTTGAAATTTTGAAATAGAATCAATAAAAGGCACTGTTTTATGCATTTACTTACAAAAATTCTCTATTTCCTGACCTTGTACAGAGTTGTACAGGCATAAATGGATGTATAAGTGTGTGAATTCAAAATCCCACTCAATCACTTTCCTTTTGTAACAAGTTTCATGCATTTTGGTTCTTATTTGAGAAAGTTATTGTAAATTTTCTAAAAATTGCCAATACCCTGACCTAGGGTAATCAACGAATGGACAATTTGAATTTCTCCTTTTTTATATATAATAATCCTCTATTTTTTGTGATGAAAATAGTTCTCCTTAAATTTTCTTAAACATTCAAGGGTTTTTGGGGTTCAAGACACAAGGGAAAAGCACAAAATATTGAGATTTTTGACTGTATTTATGTGTTTCAATCTGACAGAGACAATATTGAGGGAACCAAGTGTAGGGTTTCTAAAAATAATGGTGGGAATGACTTTTAAATGGTCTATTGAGCATATATGAGTCAAACTAAATTTGTTCCAAGCAATTGTTGCGAAATTTTAGTGTTGGAGATAGTAAATACAATAAACTCTATTTTTATCATGACCTAGCTAACCCTATTTTAGCAGCGATACAGTCTAGTTTAATCCAAGTGCTCAAGGACTAGGGTTTACAAATTTTCACTTACAAAAGAGTTTTAATGACTTATGCTCTTAGAAATAGACTTGCAGAACAAAAACACTTCTAGACCATGCACAATTCCTACCAGCCCAAATGGAAAATGCACATAACCAAACCCCTACAAATCTTAGGCATCCAAAGCCTAAAGAACCTTTAACAATTTCCCAAACCAGTGAACCCATGCATAGTAAAAAAAAAAGGTGTGGATATTAGCCTACCTAGGAAAAAATTGTCCTCAATGCCTCTGCAATAGCTCACCTAAGCTTTCCACGCCTTCTTCTCTAGTTCTAGACCAATTCTTTAACTCTCAACTATTGCAATTGTGAAAGAAAATTGTTGAAAGCCCCTCTTAATGGTGAATAACTTGGAGTGTGTCCACCATTAATGTTCAAAAGAAAGCTTGTGCGGGTGACCTGACAACCAGCCACATAAGTTTGAAACTTGGTCATCGATCTTTTGATTTAAAACACAATTAGTGATCATCATCGACCCTCGCTCCTTACTTTTACAACTTGTGCTTTAAAAAAAGCAACACCTTAGAGAACTACCATGTTGCCTCTTATTTACCTTAGTCACCTCTTTTTTGATAGCCATTGTGCATCACTACTTTGGTTTGTGCTCCTTCAAGTGAATATGTGATGCATTAAGACTCGACAATGAGGGGAATATTTCATTAGATATTCCATTGCTCATCACTTATATATGTTTTGAAACTTCATTTGAAACTACGATGGCATCAAGTGGTGTGATGGGAACAAGGAACAACAGTTTTATTGCCCATCGCTAATTCACTCCGCACTAGTCAAAACACATTAGCGATGAAGAACTCTTAGCGATAGGTCAAGATTATGCCATGTGTCCATATGAAAAGATCAATGGCTGAGAAAGCGTCACCCTTAGGAATATTTCACACCTATGATGCAACATTGGAACAAAGAACCTCATCGTGCATCATTGATTTATAACTGAGAACTCATAAGAAATTAGTGATAGTAAGAAAGGTTAGCGATATAAAGGATACTACTCACATCGCTCATCGCTACTTTGAAACTCAAGGATAAAACCCTATCTGTGATGAGCGATACAAAGGGAATAAGTTCACCTCGCATCACTAATTCAAGGCCAGTGGTCTAAAGTCAATCCGCAATGAGCGATAAAAAAGGCGATGAATGGGAACTTAAGTGAACCAATTATGTACGTGCTTACATGATGTCTTAATGAAGGGACCTCCTAGGACAACATAAGATAAGGCCTTAAAAGACAAACCATTTTATGCAAAGGATGTAAAGGCCAAACAAGGCGGATTAATTAACCTTGTAAAACAAAGGAATTTCTCATACCTAGGCATGTGGAAAATTTAGCAACGGGTAATGGGAAACCCTAACCACAAGAGGCTGGTCATTTCATGGACTTTAATGACTAAAGATGTTTTTAATATGAATAGAAATGGGCTATAGTAGGTCAACAAAGGAATAGACTGAAAGACCAAGGGTGTAGACAAAGGAGAAAATCCTCTAAGTAAAACAACTCCCCACATATAACCCTAAACCCTAACCCTTGATAGACCAAGGGAACCCAAGGGAAAATAAATTTTAGACCAGTGGAACAAGAAAATTTGAGGGTTCCACTAGTCTCATTAGACACATTAAATAGAACATATAATTAGATAAACACAAATGAATAGTGTCATGAGCCTTTTTATCTAATTTATTCTAGTTTTAATTTGACATACTATCTAGTTTGTTTTCTTTATTAACTTTAATTCATTGATCTCCTTCTTTCAATAGATCTTCCATCTTTAACTTTCAAAGCTCATACCTAGTACTGTTGAAATTTTAATGTCCAACTGAGATGAGCTAAACATGATCTCTTATCACATTGAATCTAGAACTATAAGAAAACACAACACACTCCCACTACAAAAAAAAAAAATCATTCAAACACTCCAAGAAAGGTTTCCCCTTCTCTAATCAAGACAACTTGGCTTTGATATCAAATGTTGAAAATCAAGATAAAACTTTACAATGCAAATATGTAGATAATTTCATGCATCCAAATAAAAAGATAGCAAATCATAAATGAAAATAGATTACAATAAATATGCAAACCATAACTCAAGAATTATGTGAAGAAACCCTTGTGAGAAAAAGATCCACACCCAAAGAGATCCAAAACTTGTATTAATCCTTCAAATGAGTTACATCAATACAACGTTTCCCTTTGAAACACTGCAACACTACATTGCTTTAACAACCTGTAACTTAACTTGTTTTCCCTTCAACTCAAGCACTAAATATATAGGCATGGGAGAAAACACAAATCAAGAATGGTTTCTAAAACCATTTAGGTATAAATTACAAAGAAAAGAAAATTCCTCTTTCAGCTTGTGATTTTATCCATTTTTTAGTAATGTGCACATGCAACTAAAAAATATTTTTATCATTTTCCAAGCTCACATTTAACTTCCTCTTTTTGCATGCTCTTTCTAATTTGATAATTAAAAACACTTTGCAAGTTGTCATAGTTGCATTTAACAACTTTCATGACAACTAAAAGATAATTACAAATTTCCAATTAATAATTAAAAAACAAAGCGAGATTTAAGCATTTTCTCAACAAGTTGCCCATAACAAATATTATAGTATGAAACCAAATATTTTTCCACATGAAAGAAAAGGGTCTATAGATCTTGAAAACATATAATATTATTATATATTTGATTAATTGCAATCTCCAATTTGTTTTCTTTGAACGCTGCATTCATGAAAAATAAAACTACATTACATTTTATGTAAGTTCAATTACATCTTGTGGTAGTTATGCGTAATACATACACATTTTTCCATTAGAATTCATTTAACCTAATTTACTTCATTTTTACTTGGTTATTATTTTTTGAAATGAGAAATCATGGTAGGGTGCTAGTACTTTAATTTTTTTTGTATTGAGGAAATGCATTACATAGAATAAAGAGTTGTTAAAAAGCTACAAAAATAAATTGTACTCGAAGAAGAAACATTACACTGTAGAGAGCTGTACAAACTACCACATCTCGAAAAAACAAGACAAATATGCATAGAAGCAACTTAAACTGTTCCAATAAGCTGGAATATTACAACAAAGACAAAATACAATAGCATTAGACATCTTGAAAGATAGAACTTAGACTTTGACCAAAACAAACTCCCTTTTTTCTCAACAATTTTCCAACTTGCAACTTGATTTTTTGAATCTAATAACTCAAAGTAAGGTTCTTCAAAGTGTCATTTTGAAACAAAGGAAATAAGGCAACAAGACAAAAAAAATCAAAGTAAAGCCTTAGAAATATAGCTTCTTGATGATCATCATTGATAGTAAAAAAAGCTTTGCATCTATTTCTCCATATATGTAACAAAATAACATGTCTCACACTATCATAAATTCGATTATTATAAAGGCCATTCCTAAGAAGAGCTTCTTTCCAGCATAACTTATGAGTGAAACCAACAGAAAAATCATTGAATATAGAATTCCATAGCTTTTTAAGCAACTAACAATTCAAAAAAATATGCTTCATATTTTCATGCCTGTGACAAAATGGACAGTTAGTTGGCTGGATCATAATACATTTTAGCCTATCCCCAATAGGTATTTTAAAGTGTAGTATCTTCCTGGCAATTAACTAAGCATCAAAATTAACTTTAGATTTCCAAATTTGAGCAGACAATTTTAACCAAAACTTCTCATTGAACCTGCACTTCCATTTAGAATTCAATCATGAATTCAAGGAGAGATTATGAAGTAGCTTCAAATATATCTTTTTTAGAGGGAAGAAAAGGAAGGAGTATGAAGGTAACCATGACCAGTCCTTAAAAAAATTACATTGAATTGGAGTACAAAGTTTCATAGACAAATCCATTGGCACCAAGGATTGCACAAAGATCAATTTTTTTTTATGTTTGTTACTAAGGGTAAACTGATTTTGAACCTCATTCCATGATGACCAACTCATTGATTGGAAGTTTCATAAATTGCCAACATTACAGACCCCTTTTCTGAAAAAAGAATATGAATGCTTTGGAAAGCTTAATGCAAGGGGTTGTCCATGATAGAGGATATGTTTGTTCCACCAAATAGATGAGGTGGAAAAACTAAAATTGAGTTGTAGGGAGTCTTCTCCTCTCCACTTTAATAGGTGAAAAACATATTTCCAAGCCTCCCAAATAGACTGAAGGGGAAGAGAAGCTTTCAAAGAGAAAAATGAAGCATAAATTATTTTGTCTAACCAGCTCACTTACTGCCATTTTCCCTTAATTGAAGCTTGATTAATTTGATATCGAATGAGGATCTTCCATGATTCGCCCCCTTTAATAGCTCTAATAATCCATTTTGCGGACAAAAAAATCCCCTGAGTTCTAGGGTCTATGAGACCCAATCCTCCTTTATGTTTTAGCTAAGTATAGTAAGACCATGAAGTGGATATATATCTTGGGTTACCATCCCACTTTTCCCATAGAAATCTGCATATAATTTTGACTAAATCCTCATACCCTTTCTTAGAAGGCATCTGTAATGCCCCACCATGAAACCCCAAAGGAAAACACAACAAACTAACATTTATGGCACATTTTTTAAAAGTGAATTAACATATAGATCATACTAACAATAACATAGATTGTAATCTACATGCACATTTGTATTGACTATGTCCTTTAGGGTATCATGACTGTATTATGAACATAACAATTAACCAACCTAAACATTCATCACAAAATAACTAATAACAAGAGATCATTTACATCTTCTGCATTTAAAGAGATAGATATACATATTTCCACAGATACAACACCATTGAAGAGAAAATAATACAAATCAATGAATACATATACAACTTCCCATACGTGGGGGAGATAATTATACTGTTTAAAAGTTTACATCCAATCTTCCCTTATAACAATGGGAAGGATACAACAATACATGATAAGATACCACTGAATTGTTTACATTACATAACATCAACACTAACACAAATCCGGTACAAGATCTAGAATCTTTGCATTAGGTACCACATCCATGCTCCGAACATCAACTAGGAACCCAATGGAGTACATAACATGTTCCACCCGACCATGTGGAACCCTAAGGTCCACCCCCCATGCTAGGAGATGACAATAAGGACCCACCACACAAACAATCAAGCATAATTAGGCTAACATGACTCCAACACACCAAAGTAACAAACAAAACATAAAGAAACAACTACTTCTAGAGGTACAAGAACAACAAGGGGAAATCAAACAAGGCATACAAGGTTGCTATAGGGAGGAGTTTCATCACATAGCTTGTTATGGGTTACCTTGGCATAACCTTCCTAGGCTACCAGACCCCCATCTTGGGTTACCTTGGCCGGCCGCCGGACCCCCATGCAAACTTATGTGGGATCGACATACCTTCCAAGAGGACAAGGTAGTTGACCTTGCCATTCCATGCCTTCCCACTCATCTCAATCCCAAACAAGCACTTGAGCCATGAGTGAGGCATTATCTTGATTAATGTGAACTACCCAACCCCCTAATTTATTTTAGGTTATCATTGATTAAAGAAACTCTCAATGAGTTACCCTGGACCTGCCACTTTGTATGCCAGACCCCCATTGAGAGCCACTCCCCTTAATAATAGAAAAAAGACTCAATAAAATCAACAGGGTAAAACCATCATGCACAAAACAAAAACCACAAAAGTACATAATCTAAGCATGGCTTAGACCATCTCGCTCTCCAACACAACTGTAATAACAAGTAGAGAGTGCATGGCTAAAGGCCCTCAACTACACATCGCAAGTATCAAATCAACCAATTCAAGGCTCCAACATAACAATTCAACATAATTTCCAAAGCCTTTGGAAGACTCCCAATATAAAATGATGACCAAAATCACTCCAAAACCCAAAATCAGCATAAGATGCAAATAACCAATCGAAATTTACATCCTTGAAAAGCATTCTTTTCCCCATCTCAGAAAACACATTAACTTGGCCTATAATTACAAGTACAATCAATGACTGAATGCATAATAGGTTTATAATCATCAAACACATTATTCTAATGAATTAATTTATGAATGAAACTACAATTCAACTATTTAAAAGAAATCAACATTTATCTAATATAAGTAAACCAATTTCCCTAATAAAATTTCATATTTTATTTATCTCTCATCATCCATTCATCATTAAGGAGAGCAATAGATTATTTTAAAACCCATACAAGACATACATATATACATATATATAAGTATATATATATATACATGTATATATATATGTATGTATGTATAAGCATATATATATATGTGTGTGTGTGTGTATGTATAAGCTACACATAATATACTTTTTTCAATAAATAAATAGTAAGAAAGAGGATATACATGTTTACTACCCATATATATTTGTATATATATATATATATATATATGCACATGCTTATGTAAATATGTATGAGAAATATCAAAATGCAATTTCTTTTGAACTGATTCAAGGTACAACTAACACCTTTAAAACACATATATGTAAATCTTATATGATTTGGAACTCACACTTATGCTATTGTTTCATGCTCATAAACTATTGATTACTACAAAAAACACATAGCCATTGACAATCAACAATTGATGACCCAAAGAAAACTCATGCTTGATGAAATCTTAGTATAGCATATCTCTCTAACATACAATATACTCGGTACCTTCACCGAGCCAGAAAGGGAAAAACAGAGATGAGTTTCACACTGTTCCCACCCATTGAACACCCACGACTGTGTTTAATTATTGGACACTAAAAGGGCGTCATTGCACTTGGAAAAGGTCAATGGATAAGTGAATACTAAGCACGAGTCATTTAGTAATATACGATACTACTTTCATAGTCAAAAGAGGAGGACTCGGTTCAAAGCTAAGTTTATATTATGTGCCTAGAAATATGGAAGGTGAGATTTCAGCAACGGCCTTCAAGACATGCACCAAAAAGGAAACATAATAGCAACAACATTAACGAATTCAAGTCACCAAAATACTATTCAACGACTGCCAATAATCAAGAAATTTTACCGAGTACAAAATAGCATATGTGAAACTGAGTTATCAGGCATGGAATGCCAAAACATAGATCTAACAAAGAACTCAAAAGATAGTATAGGAGTCAACTTAATGCTACCAAGAATAAGGCATTTGAAAATGAGAAGGTGAGATATAGATTTGCAAAGAGAAAACTTAAGAACTCTCTCAAAATAGAATTTGATTAAAGAAATTGAAGTAAACCGCCACTTAAATCTTGTATACAGGAAGAAATTCATTGAAAGGTTAAGAAACTTGCATAGATGGGAGGTTAGATTGGCATCTTGACTGAACACCACAAAATAAGTTATCATAAAGAAAGCAATGATTGTTGGTAGCACAAAACAGTTGGGTGAAAGCCACAACAAGAATTTTCCCCCTTTCAAAAGGACACTATTAACTCCCAAAACTTGGATTCAAGAAAACTAGGAATGAAATCAAATGCAGAGTATACGATGATTAAAAATATCAAAGGGAGAAATTTCAGAGAGGGAGAAAGAGAGAGGCTATGGTAAACAATAGTTAAAACAATTTCTTAATTATTTCAACAAGGAAATACTCTAATCTCATACAACATAACATTTGAATTTTACTTCAAAATTGAATAGAGGTAAAATTACAAAAAGAAAAGGAACCTGATTTACAAACGATTGACCCAGCTGCAAATTTGATGTTGGATTCAGCTTCACAACTTTCTACTCCAAACTTCTTCAAGAACCCAACATATACTGCAGAAACCCCCAATTTCCAAAACTTCCAACACCAGAAAAAAACAAAAACCTCCAAGAACAAGAAACACTCACCGGCCATGAAACAAGAATAGTTTTCAAAAAAAAATACAAAAGCTCCCTTTCTTTTAGCCAATAAGCAATTTATTTTCTATTCCCTAATGCCATTACTGCATGCTCTTTTCATTAATTTAACTATTTTATTTAATTTCTCATCCCTTGTTAACTACCACTTTTAAATATATTCATTTATATATGTATCCTTATTTATTGCACATAATAAATCAATTCAAGATATTTTATTTGTTAATTTAATCTTTCTTTTAATTTTTTTGCACAATTGTATTTATTTTAATATTTATTTATTACTCATACTTTTAATTTATTTAAACTTGATAAAGACATTAATAATATTTTATTTTGTCAACACCTCAATTATATTAAAGCATTTATTTTAATTATCACAATCCACTTTAAAATTTCAATAGCTTTATTTTTAATGTGCTAATTAATTAGAACACCAACTGACCAATAGGGTAAATCACGAAGGGGCATTGCATCATCCAACACAAAGAATAATAGACATGTGAAGCAAGGAAAATCTTGTTAACAACCTAAATTTTACTAGCCAAGGAAAGGAATTTATACCCCTAGTTAAAGAGTTTCTGCTTAAGTCTATCAAGAAACCAATTCCACATATCACAAAGAGAAACCCCAATACCAAAGGGAATACCAAGGTACCTCATAATTTCTCCATGTCTAATTTGTTTCCACTCTTTGCGAATCCACTGAGGAACATCCAAAACATGCATCATTATGAATTCTATCTTGTTATGAGCTAGTTTAGAATCTAAAATTTCACAATAAAGCTCCAAAAGTTCCATAAGATTAGAGATGTCCTTTTTAGAATTCCGTAAAAAGAGTAAGCTAACATCAACATAATGAGATTTAATAACAACTTTGTGTGGGATGGAAACTCTTGCTATAAGTTGCTAATTAATAATACTCCAAAGAAGATAACCAATGCATCAGCTATGAGAGCCTATAGGTAAGGAGCTAGAGGGCATCCTTGGTGAATGGATCACCATAATAAAAAAGGACCAGTTATCATGTTATTGATGACAATTCAAGCATTAGCATCCTGGAACAACATTTGAATGTGAGACCAAATTTTAGGCCTGAAACCCAACCATTTTAGCATTTTAATAATAAAACTCCAACAAATTCTATCATAGGCCTTATCAAATTCAAGTTTAATTAAAATAGTATTCTAGCATGTTTGTTGAGCCCATTCATAAGTTTCTCAAGCTAACATAAGGTTATCAAGAATATATCTGCCAACAATAAAAACTGTTTGCTTTGTTCTAACAATTTGTTTCACCTTAGGTTTTATTCAAATAGCTAGAGCTTTAGCAATTATTTTATATGAAGTGTTTAATAAGGTGATAGGGCACCAACCAGAAATAGAGTCTCCCATTTTTCCTTTAGGAAGGAGCTTAATTATGCCACCATTAATGTTCGGACCTAGGGAACCTTTGTTAAGGGCCTCTAGATATAAACAATAAAAGTCATCCTTGATATGTGGCCACATAACCTGGTAGAATTCCATAGGAAGCCCGTCGCTTCCCAGACTTTTATGAGGGGCCATAGAGAAAATAGCATGTTCCAATTCTTCCAATGATAATGATCTATCAAGATATTGGTTGTACCCTACGTCAATTTTGTTAGGAATATGGTCTTTGACGATATCCTCAAGAATTTGTTGAATATCCTCCCATTGGTCATCTTTGAAGTGTTTCTCATAAAAATGTTTGAAAACATTAAAAATATCAGTGGGGCTACTTTGTAAGACATTGAATTCATTCTTTATAGCACCAATTCTTCTTTTTTATGTTTATAGTTGGGGTAATTAAAAAAGTACTTTGTACCCTTATTTACTTCCTTTATTAAATGCAATCTAGATCTGATTTTGGCCCCCTGCCCTTTATAATTATCAATTTTACGTACCTAAGCCTTAGTAGAAGAAATGGAGGTTTGAATTTTGATATTATTAGGATCAACATTAAGCAATTTTATGTCATACACAAGTTTTCGTTGGAGAGATATTTCTTTCCGTTTATGTTTCCTAGCCATTTGTTTGCCAATTGAACACAAGAAACTAGTGAATTTATTTATAGAAGCACACCACCAATTTATCCAAGACCCCCCCATATCAGGTTTGGGGATGGAGTTCCAAAGGCCTTCAATAACAGCTAGACAAGAAGGATTCTTTAAGTGGGATACATTAAGTTTGAAAGGCAGCGAACTATCTGTGTTTGATTTTGAGGAAAAACCTATATTGCAAATGATTGGGTAATGGTTAGAGAGAGTGGTGGAAAGGTCCACCTAAAAATACAAACCCAAAGAGTCTTGATTGAGGGGAAAAGTAGGGGATATGTAAAATCAATCCAGCCTACTTAGTTTTCTATAACTTCCCAATTTGCAATTAGATCAATTGTACCAATTGTTTGAATGGTTGGAAATCTTATCATGAATAGGATCAACCACTCTGAAGGAGTTTCAACAAAATAGCCAACTATCAAATTCTTCTCTACTGAGATTAAAATCTTTAGACCAACTATGATCATGAGCATGCTCAACCATGTTAAAGTCACCCCTATTAACCACTCAATATTGGGTAAATTATTAGCCAACCATTTCCATAACTCCACACATTATTTAGTAGAGTTCGGGTCATAAATAGAACAAAAACCAATGAGTTGTCTATTGATAAAAAGGTTTGAACACAACTATGTGAGGGGTCCTCACCTTTATCAATAACATGCTTAGAAATACAGGGTGCAATCCCAATAATAGCTCCACCTTTTCCCTCATTATGAGAAGTAAACAAGAACATGGCATCCCCCCAAACCTTACATAAAGACACTTCAAGCTTAATTCCCCCAGTTTTGACTTCTTGAAGGAAGAACACATCAAGTTTCCATTTCATAACAACCTCTTTGACTTTATATTTGCAAGGGGGGAGATAAATCCCTCGCACATTCCAAGATAATATCTTATAATTCATGTCGAAGGGCAGATTATTCATCCTGAGTCAACACACTGAACTGATTTTCAATATTCAATTATGAGTTCTTACTTCATGATCATGAGAGGTGGAAGAAAAAAATCTAGAACAATGACGAGTTTGAGAAGGAGAAAGGGTTGAATTAAGAGTGTATTGGTGAGGAGAAGAGGGGAAAGGGGGGGAAGAGGAATCATGATCAAGGGATTTAGGAGTGGAATGGGGGGAGAACAAGAATGCACTTGGCACAAAGAAAGAGAGGAAGAAGGAGGGGAAGGCTCTTTCCTCTTTCTAACCTCTCTCCACTTGTCTAACATAATGGCATCTTTGAAAGATGGGACTATCTCACCAAGAACACCAAGAGGACTACCATGATTGGAATGAGGAACAAGAGTATTTTCGAAGGTAGGTAATGAGGGACGAGAGGCTTGAATGGTATGAAGCAAATGATTGGGGAAGGATAAATGGTCACTAGCTAGAGAGGATACTATTGGTTCTTGAACCATTTTTTGCTTTCTAATTGGGCATTCACGGATCCGATAACCTTATTTTCAGCAGAAGAAGCATGCATTCAACTTATTTAAATAAACAATTGGCTAATTCAACTCAAAACTAGGGCCAACCAATTTTATGTTCTCTAGCAAGGGCTTGTTTAAATCAACTTCCATGCAATCCCTAGGATGAACCCTAAGGCTTGAAAATTATCAGAACTATGCTTACACCAGATTACTCTACCCAGATGAGCAACAATGTATTTTAAGAAAGGTCTAAAAGAAAAAATGAGAAAGGGCAACTCAACCCACATAGGATAGTGAGAACGGGAAGGGCCTTCAGGGTGAAACTTAAAATTCCAAGCTTGTAGATAACAAATTTGACCACAGATTACCCATGTCCCATATTGCAAAACAACCTGAGCATGGTCTTCGAATTTGAACATATAGGACAGATACCCCTTTCCAAGACCTCGCACAACCTCTATTTCCCATCCCCGATTTGCCCAGTTTAATCTTGCCCATTTATAAAACTCAGTTTCAAAAGGCACACCTCTTAAAAAAAAATCACAATTTTATTTTGTCACTCTGCAATTACATCAATAACATCATCAGGAAGTTTTATTTCCAAGGTTTTACCTAAATATTCTTTTGGCATAGGCTCATTTGGGTCTTCATTGGAAATGACTAGGCTTTTCTTCATAGTTGCCTTCAAATTCGTAACTTCAGTGTGACCATTTTCCTCAGAATCCAGCTTGCAATCTTCTGTGTTTTCCTTAGTCTTCATGTGATAGGGGTCTCCCAACAATCTCACCTCAGCTTTGAGCCACATCAGAGTAGAGAGTAGCTAAAAAACTAGTGATTAGGGTTTCTAGATTCTAGTACTTTTGTTTTGAGTAAACTTGATCATGTATGAATATATTATAATTCTTGCAAAAGTAAGGTTTTATATTTCATATTTTTTGCATTTATGTTAATTGAATGTGAATTGGGTATTTAAAACAATGCTCACTATTCTATGAGAAAATAAATATGTTTCAATAATTCATATTGAACAATTTTAATATATTTAAATAGGTGTGTTTTTTTTTTTATATTTACGCAGTTAAAAAATAATAAATGGATATTCATTTCAAATAATATGACTATTATTTTTTATTTAAAATGAAATAAATTCATTTTTTAAATATCTAAATGTACCATTTTTTAATTTTGATTTCTTTGAAATAAGGTAAATCCAAATAAAATGTATTCATTTAAAATAAATCAGTTAAACCTAAACCAAAATTATTTGATTTCAAATGGTTAGATTTTATTTATTAATTCATTTAATTTATATAGTTATTGTATCTACATAACTAATAAGACTACTTTATTGTGCAAAATAACATTATTTTCATTTATTTTTAATAACTCTAGTTTATTTGAACTAATATTATTGGTCCTATTTATTTCAAATAAAACTCTTGTTAGATTTCTTAATCCAATTTTTTGAAATAATAAAGGTAACATTAATTAGAAATCCAAGTTATTTGAAATGATAGGAATGACCTAATTTATTAGGCATATGTTTAGTTTATTTGCAATAAGCTAAATCCTTTTAAATATTTTTAGAATAAATTAAATTGTATTCAAATATTTTTTTATATTTCTTTAAGTAATTTAATTTTAAATGTGTTTAAAATCTAAGTCTAGTTGTTTTTAATGTGTTGAATAATTTTTAATATTCTTTATATTTTCATATTTAATTTATTTTTTATATTTTTTAAAAGAATTAAGGGTTAGTGCAGGATCATGGGGTCCAGATTAGGTCTCTAAGTGGTAATGAAAATTTAGAAAAATAGAGTTAGGCAACTTGACATAAAAATTTGAATAGGTTGTTAACATAATTTGAAAAATATGTAACAACAAAAGTTGTAGAAAATTGAATGTAATTTCTAGGATACTAGTCCTTTTCTGAAAAAAAGTAAATTTGTTTTGCAAAAATTTAAAATTTCAATGTAGTGGTACTAAATTTTCAAGAAAAAGATAAGAAGCAAGTGTATGTATGACCACCCTAAGTACAAGATTTTTTTTTTTTTTTTTGAATCTTTCAATATATGTAGAGGACACATACCTAGATGTGTTGGATTTTTTTTGTATTTTTTTTCCAAGTAAATAATTAGTTATGATTTTTTATTAGAACATTTCAAAATTATTAAAACGTGTGTGTCTGACCACCATAACCTAGTCAAAACTTTATGAAATTCATTTTTTTTAATCCTATAGTATGTGAAGCATAGAATGTGACACATCTTGTAGGTTCAAAATTTTTTAAATAGTTTGAAAGTTATAGAAGTATTTCAATTAGCCTATCTATTAGGACTTTAGTTGTGATGTATGTAGAAAATTAGTAATAATTATTTATTAAATTCAAAATAAGGCATAAATTATATTGGTGGAAAGCTGACAATTTTTTCTATAAAGCCTTTTCGTTTCATGAAATTCGGATAAGAAAAAGTCATCAGTGACAAGGGAGAACTTTGAAAAACTAAGGGAATTTTGTAAACACATTTTTTTAGTTGACTTTCTAGGTTTGGCAATCCCAAGCCAAAAACCAAGGCAAACCCAAGGGAAATCCCAAGGCTACAAATTTTGTCAGAAAAAATGGATATCCATTTGAAATGGATATTTGTTTCAAATGGATATCCGTTTGAAATGAATATATGTTTCAAACAAATATCCGTTTTGGAAAGCGGTAACCCATTTTTGAAAAAAAAACCGAATATCCATTTTGAAAACCTAAAAAACCCTCTTTAGTAAAATGGGCATAACTTTTGTGTTTCT